>SNQJ01S0152880.1:0-22853 GCA_010110895.2 Picea sitchensis | reverse complement strand
CATGTTTTGTTTTATGAGTTAAGTTTTTCTTTTATGTATTTTTTTAAATGTTTTAATTTTATTTACTTTTTGTTATTTTTTAATGTTTTTAATATTTTGTATTTATTTAATTTTTTATAATTGTTTCTTTATATATGTTTTTTATTTTTTATTTTGTTTTTAAATTTAATTGTTTTATTTTAATTTAAAATTAACCCTAACTTTTAACTTAGTTACTAACCTAGCTACTAACCCGGGTTCTTAACTTATTTAATAATTAATTAATAATTAATTAATTAATCATTAAATAATCATTTTTAACCTAGCTTAACTTTATTAATGCTTATTTTTATTTTAATCTAACTGATTTATTATTCTTTTTGTTCATCCTAAGTCCATTTATGCAGGGACGGAGAGGCGGGAAAAGTAGTCGATGGGGCAACAGGACAAGGGAGTGTGGGCGCAGTGTGTATGAAGGATGCAGCGGGGTGATGGAGGATTGAGCGACAAGAATGGAGGGAGGAAAACAGAATCACCTGAGCCATGCTTCGTCACAGGGAGAGATGCCAAATCAACAGTCGAAGAATCGAGTCACCTATAATTATAGGACCCTAATAGGAGGCTCCACCTGGGGATGGCAGCTTCTTTCAGGAGGTGTCAAGAACCGCAGACTTCTGAACATGCAGACCACAGCTTTATCCATTGGGCTGATCCCAAAACTTATTCTGCAACCTGTACCTGTTTTGATCTTGCAACTGAAATGAAATCAAATGAACACTTCTAAAAAAGAGATGCTCAGAATGCTGAGCTTATTCATTTTCCTACCTACCTACCCTACTGAGATCATTGCTCAGCTAGGTAATGGCAAAATTCCAATGGAGCCAATCCAGCAGTGGATTTAGTGGCTCTGTTCTTTCACCATCTGTGAGGAGACTCAGAAATGAGTCTGTTACTCGTGCTTGAGAGTAACTTCCACCGTGTTTTTCCTTGCATAAGATTTGATCAACCCAAACAGTAGGGAAAACATCAGCAACAGAAAAATATCCTGTATTAAAAAAATTCTCCATATAGGCAGCTACACGATCAATATAGGTTTGGCACATCTTTTGATTTTCAACTTCAAACAATTCAGCCTCAAGACTCGATTTTTCAGCTATGCATTCCGTGTCTTTCGATACTTCCTCATCTGACTGTGGATGCTCTGATGGTTTATGGAATGATGCCTTTACTGAACATACCCCTGTAACTGACTGCCTAATCATGTCAATATCATAACAAATTTTTATCTCATGACTGGAGAATGAAGAATAATTTTGACCACACATGCCATCTAACAGATCAGCTATTGGATCCTGAAAGGACTGACAAGACTGCTACATTGACTCAAATGAACTTTCCTGCTTGTTCCTGTATTCATCCTTCAACACTTGTCCAAGAGTCTCCTTCAAAACTTGAAATGATTTAAAGCACAATGGTATAGAGTTCTTTTGGATTAACTCGAAATTTGTCTCAGGCTCTAAGTTATCATCAGGAATTTGAAAATCGAAGGAGGGCAACTGCTGCGATTCTGGGTTTAGAACAACCTCCATATCCTTAATGATATCATCAATTGATTGGTCATAGAAATTTATGTGTTCACTATTTACAATTGGCCTAGAGTTTCTTTTCATAAATTGAAAAGATGAGAAACATATGGGCAAAGTGCTTTCACTTACCCTGATATTTTTTGTCTCTTCCCCATCGCTGTCATGACTGTTGTGCAAGGGCTGATTGTCACATATGAATGGTAAATGATCTTCTTCCAGCCAATGACATGCTACCGGTTTCTCTAAACAATCAACCTCTGTTTTAGCTTCATGATCATCATCATACTGATCCCACTTGGGTGGACAATCCAAGTAAGGGATGTCGTCAAACATGCACATCATGTCAGCCAGTTGTTCCTCTACAAGTCGAGACGGAGATTCATCTTTGACTGTGCCGTGAATTGAATATATGAACGAATCATCATTCAAACCAAGGTATCCAGGATGAGCAGAAAAATGTTTGGGGACTGGGACTGTGTCTTTCTCTGCAGTCACTGGAACATGATGTCTTTGAACAACAAGCTCATCTTTTATGTTAATTTTCTGCATCAGCTTTTCCATGGCACTGGCCAAAATCTCCAGTTTATCCTCTGATGACTTCAGCTGCTCCATTTCTTTATCCTTCAACTGTGACCTCTTGATCAACAAGTTAGTCTCCACATCAACGACAATTCTCTGCATTTCTTCAAGGCTTGCAGTGTTCCTTTCTCTTAACTTAAATGTCATCTCAGGATCAAAGGCATCTGGGTAATGCAAATGAGCTGACCCTGGGGGTGGCCTTATATCAGCAGGTATTGCATGATATACCTTATTGAATCTGGATGAAAACTGATGTATTGTCTCCTCTGGATTTATTTTCAAGTGCTCATACTCTTCTAGGATGAGGAAAACATTTCCCCTGACCACCCACCTATCTAAGAAAACTTGCATGAACTGCTGAAAATTTCTGATGCTTGCGACTGGAAGGTTCTTAAACCAATCTTTAATTTTACTTCCTAGAGACAGGGAAAACATTCTGATACAGACATCATCCTCGTCAACCTCATAAAGGTCAAGGAAATCCTCAAGTTTTTGAATATGTATTTCAGTAGTAATATTGACATTCTCTCCATCAAACCTGGGCAGATTATCGATGTAATTGATAGCGAGGTCATGGAGAATGGGAGGCAACTCTAGAGGCTTGTATCGGTCTGGGACTTTTGCAAGCACAGGAGATGAAGAAAGGGGCTTACAAACATCCAGAGGTTTAGCAGGAGTAGGAGACAAAGCAGGAGGCTTATGTCTCACTAGGGTTTCTACAGGTGCATCTGGGATGTGCACAGGAATATAAGCATGTACATAGTCTACAATTGGGGATATGATATCTTGAGGCTCATCAATTGACTAATGGTCAAAATACTCTTCAACAATATACTTTTGATTAGGCTTGGAAAAAGACAAGACATGATTGCAGATAAAACCAAAGATGTCTTGAATGCAATTTGAGCTTGAATACCTGGTCTTTCTAGGCTGCTTGGTCATGCTTCAGGTTATTCCTCCAGTGGAGTCTTCGAGCTGGCACTGTCTGGAGCTGATTGGAGTCGCCAGGTGAATGATTTCAGCCTTCTTGGTGTCTGGTCACTGTCCACCATCAGTGATCAGAGCTGGAGCTTGAAATGTACTACTGGGAAGAGTTCCCCAGTGGAGTCGCCATTCTGTTAGCACTCTGTAATTTGCCCAAGGCTGAAAGACAATCACAGAGGCAACATCAAAACCGCTTCGAGTCTTGGATCTATCCCTCCAAGACTCAGAGAGGGATCTCTCTGTCTGATGTAGATTTGTTTGAGGAAATATTAGTTTAGTTATGAAGGACAAGGGTTTGTTGTCAAAGTGTTTTTGAATTGGTTGAGACAGTCAACTCCTCCATTGGGCTATGGGGTCTGTAATTAATAAAATCTGAGATACAACCAGAAACGCTGAAGAAATCCTTCACAAGGAGAGATAACACACTCACTGGATCTTTAATAATTTAAATGATGATCAGAAGAAAAGATAAGGAAATAACTCCAACCAACAAGCACTTAAGAATCTCTTAGTTGAAGATATTTAGAAGATGAACATTCAAATCTTTAGAATCGGAAACAGGGTATCAGAGATAAATCCTGAGACATACGCTAATCTTAAAGATTAGTTTCAGAATACGAGATGATTACAGAGCAAGAAAACATTTAACTGAGAAAATCACATCACCAGTGAACATGCGTAGGAATCCTGTAAAGTGCCTCTTTCATTAGTGGCAGATCTATTAAAAAATGTTACAACTTGATAGCCCCAGGGCGTGAAGATCCAACCCTTTTACATTAAAATCATCCCAATAAATAAGATAGATCTTCTCCTCAAGTCCCGAGAGTCGGTTCAACCGCCTCGGCCAAAAATAGCCACCACTCCCACGAAATTCGGAGTTTTTTGCCATGAAAAATGGATCATTTTGCTGCAAAATAGGGGTCCGATCAGACGTGATTATTTATTCAATGATGACACCTGGGAGAAAACTGAAAGAGTTTATTGTATATGGGCATGTTATGGACAAAAAACTCTTTCGGTTTCGCCGAATTCGTCCCCAGCTAGCCGTGACAGCTTCTGAAAGATCGGGACTGAAACGGAAAATTTAAAATCTGGAAAAATAGGCCTCGAAGATGTCTTCGAATCTCCTGCCTCGTAGCTCAGTTGCAAAAAATGAAAAAGGGTTTTGTTCCTCAGCCTATTCTGAGAAAAAAACTCTCTCGGATTTTGAAAATTCACCTCTGTTTGCTCAAAAATCGGTCTGGAAGATGACAGGGTAAAGTAGGCAAAAATGGCGAAAATTGGGGAAAGGTGGTTTTTGGCGGGAAAATGGAATTCCGGACCCCCCCCCCCCCCCCCCCNGGACGGAGAGGCGGGAAAAGTAGTCGATGGGGCAACAGGACAAGGGAGTGTGGGCGCAGTGTGTATGAAGGATGCAGCGGGGTGATGGAGGATTGAGCGACAAGGATGGAGGGAGGAAACAGAATCACCTGAGCCAGGACTTCGTCATCACGAGAGAAACGCCAGATCAACAGTCGAAGAATAGACTCGCCTATAATTATAGGACCCTAACATGGACATCATGCTAGAGTGAATCCACTAGCTTCTATCATGAAAGCTGGGGGGAAAATACCTCTAGATAGACACGTTACTAGGAGTGATCCTCTCTTGGGGTTCATTCCCATCGTAACGTAGTAGTCGTTTTAGAACGAGCTTAGTCTTTTTTCTTTCTCATGCTTGTAAATACATGAGAATAGGTTACCAAGCCCAATATTTTTTCTTTCTTGTGCTCGTTAATAGTTGAGAATAGGTTACCGAGTATAATTTTATCTCTTTTTCAGACTCGTAAAATCTACACGAAAAAGGAGCTCTTTGGAGTTTCCTTTAAGCTCTTTTCAGACTCCCTAAACATGAAAATATTGTAGAGTGAGCTTTCTTCCTTTAACACTCGTTAAAAGATTTGAAAGGGAGTCTTTTGAGTGGTATTTTATCTCTTTTTTGGTCTCACCAGACTAATTACGAAAAAAGACTATTCTAATCAAGAATGATTAGAAGAGTTTTCCCCTGTATTGTTTTACACTTTTTTCGGGCTTTGGAGACTAAATTTACGAAAAAGTTCATCCATGGAGTCGTCTTTAAGTTATTTTTAGATTCTCTAAATGTGAAAAACCACCGAGTTTACCTTCTTTTGGCTCATAAAACTATGCATCGAAGGAACTATGTGAGTCCAATCTCTAGGACCCATATGGGACAGAACCCCTCCTTCTTCAAGTTTGTTAAACATATGAAGAGGGACATATTCAAAGGATGAGATATATTGAGAATCTGTTATCCTTCTCAAGCTCATTAAAAAAGAAAGAGGTACTCATCTATCTAGATGGGGGAAAAATTGAAGGAAGTGGGTCAAGTTTTTTTGGAATCCTTTATGGTAGCTATTGTCACCCTTGAACATGGCACCTGTTTTCATTTCGGGTAATCTTCTTGTCTCTGAGTCATACCAATTCTATTTGTCTTCATACTTTTTCATTCCAGTTGAAGAGTGCTATTATTTCTGTCACATTTTGTCCTTTGTACTCGTTGAGTCAATGCTGCCAAGTCACTTGTCATGCCTCATCATGTTCAAGGGAAGTTTCAATTCAAACCATCCATCTGTAGTATTACCAATTTCCATTTCCAGTGTCAATCCATAATCATTTTATCCACCATCTTACATCACTTTCCTATGTCAGTTTCATGTTGATGATGGGGGATACATCATGGAACTCCTTTGATGAGTCTGTTCCTATCGACTTCAATTCATTATCCAAGAATTAGAATTAGAAACTAGTTCATACCTTGGGACTTGAATGCCTCAATGGAAGGCCTCCTAGCCTCCGACAATAGGTTTACATCATTGACGTTTGATCGGATGACTCCACGAATTTTTTACATCAACTCATTTATTCACATTTGTTCAAATGTACTTAAGGTACCTTGGGAGTCATTGTCATCATTGGTGATTTCCCTCACACTTGTTAATGATTTACCTCAGTAACTGGTAATCAAGTGGTTTCTACCATGTTTGATATCAAATCATCTATTCACATGTCTAGATTCGTACCGTTTTGGGATCGGGACGAAGAATCTGGGTTGGGCGTTCACACTGTTATGTACTTTTCCCAGGTTGTGATGGAGATAATTTGAGCATGTAAACGTTTTTAGTAAAATCACCATGCTGGCAATCTTACTGATATATATACTGTCACATAGATCCACGTTTTATTGATCCATGGCTATGTTTTGTCATCTCATAGCTCCACTATGTATTTCTCGTTGCTATGATTAGTTCATGTCATGGAGTTATGGATCCATATTGTATCTCTGGTGGCCATAACATTAGTCAATATTCTCATGGATACGCAGTGTATTGGTCGAAGACCATGCCTTGAGTCATCTTGTATTCCGAGCATAGGTATGCCTGCCTCAGAAATGGAACATATTTGTATATTGACTGATGATTGTTTGCAACTTTTTCCAGGTTCTCCTACTCAAACACCCCTTAATTGAATAATTTGTAAAGTGTTTTAGCTATCATTTTCTCTTCCGATCTCACACTTTAGGGGGCATCTGTTACACACCAAAATTTCACACTTGAGTTTCGCACCCTAAGTGTCGCAAAGTGACGTATGCAACTTGTTAAGTGTCACATGCATTGTCACAAGTGTCGTATGCACCTTAACAAGTGTTGAATTCATTTTTCTAAGTGTCACAACCCCTTTAAACCATGAAGTACATTTTCCATGACCCATAAGTCACATTGGAGGAATAAACCCATCATTTCGAGGCCAAAAACACACCTTTTTCTTGGAAAATTGGCCATTTTTTGGGCATTTATGAAGGGTGGCACCCCCTAGCCTTGATGGGGGAGTGCCAATTTATGGGATGGTTTCTCCCTTTCCATTTTATGGGATCACCAATTTATAGTATGGTGCTCTGTCTCTAAATCAAAGGAAGCATCATTTTTGGTTAGAGGAAATAATGGGATCTCCCACCTCTTTCTAAGGGTCAGTTCCGACTTGGATGAGGTTGTTGTGGTCGAATCCTACCCTATGGGATATATCCTAGGATATAACCCAAAATTAAGGAGCCATATCCTCAACCATATCCTTCATTTTCTCATGGTGGTTGTTCCTCTCAAGCCTATATATCGAAGGTATTTCCAAGGAGAAAGGGGGAAGATTAGAGATAGCAAACATTTGATATTGGGAGAAGCATCAACATTTTGATTTCAATATTCATGCAAGGGATAGATGAGGAGAGCTCAGAGAAGTGATTGGATCGTCAATCATTCTTTGTAAGTTCCTTCTTTGGATTTCCAATTAATATCAACTTGGCCTATTCCCTTCAAGTTTATGTGTTCCACATTTTCTTATCTATTGTCATTTTAGTATTCATAGATATATATTCTTTGTCTAATCATCTAAAGTAATTGGAAGAGCTATTTTTCTAGTCTTTGTAGGTTTTTAGTCGCGTTGAGGAACTTGAAGATCAATCCTAGGGATTGGAACAACGAGGATGAACATCATAATCAGGTACGCCACATCATTCTTCTTCTCTCTTTCTTGATTGTTTGAGTTAGATATATAGGGAAAGTAGCAACCACTTGTTATCTTCTGTCTTTGGACCAAAGATAGGGGTCTTGGTTAAAATGGGTTCTTAACCTCTCTGTAGGGTAAGATTTCTCACAAAAATATAGTGCCAAGGAAAGGGTACCTCATTTCCTAAGTGCTCTCTCTACAAAGGCTCTCATGAGGATTAATATCATACATGGCCTTGAATGCCAATGGAATCCACCCATGTAGTAAATCCCAAACCATACCACATTCCATTGCATATAGTCCCTGATGAGATCCTTGGGACATACTTATTATCCTGGATATTGGCACACCTAATAGGGGGTAATAATGATCCTCCCATACATAAACTCGGTAAATTGTATAACTTTATAAGCTAGTGTGAATTTTGAAGAGGATACTTAGTGAGACCTATCTAATGAATTTTTCATTGACGTGACTCACTTTATACATTGTGTTTTAATGGTGTACCTTGCCTCTGATCTTCATGGTGAATTGGACTACATGCTCCCCTCCTCAGATGATGGATTACACATAGCCACACGCTTGATTAAAACTTGGATTAATTGGAGGACATTAATGGGATACTAGTACACTTTCATGGAGGCTGTCCTCACCACTTGATTGAGGGCATTCCACATTTTCTAGAGGAAAATGGAACTTTATATGAGGACACTTAGAGAGAGGACATGACACCTTTTCCATGATGATTGGACCTTTTGATGATGGGATTTTGTACTTATATAATGGGATGTTTCACATGTATGATGATGGGACACCTTTTGATGTAACATAACACATTTTGGGGAATGGTATTACACTTTGTGATAAAATGTTGTAACCCTTATAGGAAATGTTTCTATTTTGAGCCCCTAGACATCAATTTGGAGTGAGTCCTCCACTTCATGAGGCCACATGTGGTATCTAACACACATTTATGATGGATGATGTAATGTTTGAGCCACGTTACTTCATCTTGGAGGCATTGTTGGGGGTCTTAGTGACCTATCCACTCATGTATCATGCATTTGTTTATGTATTGTTTCGTTATCTCTAGGGTTTGTGAGGGATACATGCATTATTTTATGTTTATAGGGATTGTATTGCGTTAGAAGGGTGCTATATCTCTCATATAAAAAAGAGAATCACTTCTCACTTTTAAATCATTGCTACCTATGGAGATACATCACTACTTATCTACTTCTACATTCTCTCTTATGAAAAATGCTATGGATGTCTAGTTAGATTGAATTTTTGGAGAAGATGTGACTGTGTATTCTTTTCTATTTCATGGATATTCATTGCTAAGTTTTTATGGATAAAATATTTCATGAGTAAGTGGTCTCTTGTTATCTTGCGGTTTTGTTTATGAATGCATTTAAGTGTAATGTTGCTTCTCTAGTGTTGGTTGAGCATTCTCTTGGATTTTTCTTGAACAAGCCCTTCTTATTAAATCTCTTGTAAGGTTATTAGTGAATAAGATTCCCTTAAATTTTCCTTAATATACTAGGAGGATATTCTAGGGTTAGTAGTGAAAAACATCTAGATATCACCCTAGATCCACTCAATTCTCTCCAAAGGAGTCCTTAATTGACCCCATATGCCAAAAAATATAGTAGGCACTAATCACTCTCCCAATAGTCAATCATTAAAATCTTAATTTTACTCTCCTTTTATTGTTTTAGGCTTATATTAGGGTTTTGTAACAACAAATATTCATTTTCAGTCATAAAAACCTAAACGTTTTGACTTTTTATGCATGTCATTGACCTAATAAACATTTAAAAACCCTAAAATATATTGATGATTTATTATTACATCCATCTATGGATGGACTCATAGGGTTTTAGGGTTGTTATACGCCTCTTAATTTTTTGATTTTGTTGATGAATACAATATTTTATCCCTCTTGTTTCATTGGTTCATTACTTGTTAAAGGGATGGTTTTATTGCTTTTGTATTAACTTGTTTTCTTGCTATAACTTAATATATTTTCCAAGTTTTACAATAGCCTTTAAAATTTTCTTCTTTTGTGATGTTTTGGGATCCTCTTGAGCTTTAATTTGCCTTGGAAAACCTCCTATACTGACCTAGATCCTCATCTCTTCAAATATGGAAATTTCTTTTACTCGCCACCTTATCCGTACTTTGTCTATCTTATTTCATTGGTGGTAGATTTAGTAGTTACTAGGGGAGCCCTATACTTGATCGTGTCTCACCTAGGGATTCTTGGAGGCTACCAGGGAAGCCCCTCTTGTGTTGGATTTATTCCTTCACTAAAGAGAGGGAATTTATTTACTCGGTGACAATGGTGGCATATTTCGATGTTCCACTAGTCTTGATTCCTTGTGAAGGATTTTCACTAAATCGATAGATAACATGGTAATAGGAGACAACATGAAATAATGAATATAAGGAAATCTTACTACTTGTTTTCATCACATGTAACACTCTTAGTTAGAAATCTTTGAGGAAAAATATTTTTGAAGAAGGGTACTTTGGTATGACCCCAAAGGAGGCATATATGGGGTGATATATATATGATATTACCCCAAGGAGGGGGAGACATATATATGGTTAAATGCAATAGTACCTGACCTACTAAAGGGGCAACATGTGAAATGTGTGAAGATGTATACATAGTGATCATGTAATCATTACAAAGAACATGTGATTTGGATTTATGAATGTGTTGGGGTATTTGGAGGAGGTTATACTATTATTTAAGGATTTATAATGTAACTCATCTCTCTTATATTTCTTGGAGTTGTGCTCCATGCTCACATTTGGTGTACATGGTGTGTACTTAGGTTTCTTATGACATCTTAATTAGTTGCTTCATAATAGGCAGTGGTGGACAAGTTAACTAAAGATGTTCACTTTATTTCACTTAAGTAAAATAATAAGGCAACAAATATAGCAGAGATTTACATGAAAGGTATTGCTATATTGCATGGAATACCTAAGGCAATTATTTCAGATAGAGATCCAAAGTTTACTTCAAAATTTTAAAAAGGGATGTTGAAAGGATTTGGAACAAGTATGAACCTAAGTAAATCGTATCATCCATAAATAAATGGGTAGAAAGAGACAATTAATCAAGTGATTGATGACATGTTAATAATGTATGTGATGGATAAGCCATCCAATTGGGAGGATTGCCTAGATTTAGTGGAATTTGTATATAATAATAAATATCATGCTTCTTTGAAGATGAGTTCATTCAAATATTTATATGGTAGAAAGTGAAATACTCTATATAGTTGGGACAAATATTCAGTAAACATAGTAGTACTCGGGATAGAGTTGCTCAAATAAATGGAATAGTAGATGGTTAAGATCAATCAAAGTTTGAATGCGTCATAGGATAGGAAAACGAGTTTTGTAAACAAAGGTGGGGTGCCAAGAGATTTTAGGATTGGGGAGAATGCATACCTAAAAGTTATACCAAAGAAGAGATTCTTGAAGTTGGGAAACTATCCCAAGTTTGCAACTAGATACCATGAAACTTTTGTGATATTAGATTAAATAGGGAATATTGCATTTGCATTACCTACTAGCTTAAAATCTCATAATGTGTTTTAGTATCACTGTTAAAAAAGTGTGTACCTGATCCTAACCATGCTCTTGGTTGGTATTTGATTTAGGTGGAGCCAAAATGATATATTCAAGTACAATCAATATGCATCCTCAACAAAAAGGTCATATTTCTTAGGAATAGAGAAATCTAAGGGTAGGTAAAGGTCCAACAAACCCAGTACAACCTTGAGGAATCAATGTGGGAGCTGGAGAATGCAATGTGGGAGGAATACCCACATCTATTTAAAAATTTTTATGCAAATTTTTGTTACTGTATATAGTTGATCCAGGTGGATATTGATGGCCACCCACCTGTTCCAAATTCCAATTGGCTCATCTTGACAGTCTTTAGTTTAACACGTTTCTATGTAACGGGGACATTTCTTTGTAATTGTGGGTTTTTCACTTTTGAGGCTATCCTGAATCCCTACACAAAATCCAGGTGGATATTGGTGGCTTCCCACCTATTCCAATTGGATTAGTTTGGAAGTTTTCATGTTAGTACATGTTTTTGTACTTCTAGGGGCGTTTTGGGGCCCTAAACAATGTTTTCTTGGATTTACATAGTCAAACTATAAACAAAGTTATATTTTGATGGTATAATGTGTATTGCTTGAAAAGACCTTTCCAATGGGCCATCACACGCCTAAAACAAAGATCGTATGCACAATTTACAACCTCGGGAAGTAAATGTACTAACTTACCCCAAGGGGGCCCACATGACTTTTGTCTCTTCATCTCCTAGGGTTAGGTTTTTGGATGTCTAGGGTTTTGGAATTCATGTTTATCATAAAAAGGCCTTCAGAGCCTCATTGTACTCATCTTCTTGAAAATGACCATAGCTGTCACTTCTCTTCTCAGAGATAAAGCTGCCACCATTCTAGCGAGTCTTGCACTCTAGATTTTTACAGTCTTTGTACATTTATTTCATTATTAGAAATCATGTATTACTGTATTTATATATTTCTGGCAATATTTGTGTGTATTTCATTGTAATATATCTTCTTTCATTTCGTTCCAAAAATAATCTAGATCATTGGTATCAGAGCAAGTTGCTCTTGATCATTTTTCAGTGCATGTCCCCAACGAGGTCTGAGTATAGAAAGTTGGGACTCGATCTTGTCTCTCTTGAGGACAATCTCTCTTGCATGCCCAAGAAACCCTCTATGGTGGAAGAAAAGGAAAACGACGGAGTAGAAGATTCTATTAATCTGTTGCTTGAGAAATCTCTTCCGTGACAGAGGGATGAAATGATGGAGAATTTTTCCCACATCCTTCAATTCCCACCGATAGCAATAAGTGCATCTTCATCAAGCGACCACTTTGGAGGAACCTCTCCCTTCAAGGTACAAGTTAATTTTGATATTCTCGTATTTGAAAGTCAGATAGATGCAGATGACTTAGAAAAATGGTTAAATATGCTAGAAGGTTATTTCTCTATTCAAAAATTTTTCGACAGGAAAAATATCACCTTCACACTCCTCAAGGCTCCCCCCATGTCAAACATTGGTGGGAAAATTACTGGGAGAAAATTTCCACAGAGGAATATTGAATATATGGGGCCGAGCCCACATGGGATTTTTTGTGTGGATGTGGTCAAGGAACAATACTACCCTATTGATAACTATGAAGACCAGTACATGAGATGGACCACACTGTGGCAAGAGAAGAGCCAAACAGTGATGGAGTTCACAAATAATTTCCATACTTTTTTCACCAAGCTGGGTATCAAAGACCCCAAGCGACATCTGGTTCTAAAATACCATGGGGCCTTTCATAGGTACATCCAAACCAAAATGGATTTCATAAACATATCATCATTGGGAGATGCCTATCGATATGATATCAAAATCAAGCATAAATTTAGGCACCAGAAAAAATGGGAGTTCAGGTCTTCAAATACGCAATAAGAAAAGCATGGTAAAGATGACCCTACCCAACAACCTCTCAACAATTAGTTCAAGACATAGGAAAATAAGGGTAAAGAAAAGATGAAGAATGACAATGGGAAGTGGTGCGACTTCCAAAAAATCCCTTGGCACAACACCGATGAACGTCGCTAAAAAATTCATTGGTGGCCGAGGTCAAAGACAAGGAGCCAAACCTTGATTCATAATCTAACCTAGAAAATATTGAAAATAGACAGATCATCGATGTAGACGCCACTGCTACTATCGTGACCAAGACAATTCAACCAAAAGAACCGGTAGATACTGAAGAGGGGGAGTTCCTCTTCCATTTACATATGTGGGTAAAGGGGACCCTGTTACATTTCATTGTTGATAGCGGTATCTAGAAGAGAATTATCTCAGCTGAGGTCTTCAAACAGTTGGGGTTTTCGACAACACCACACTCACAACCATACAACATCAAGTGGATTCACTAGGGACTATATCTCCGTGTCAGCCAATAGTGCCGCTTGTCCTATGACATCCAACCCTTCAAGGATGAGATAATGTGTGATGTTTCCACTCTTGATGTATGCGATGTTGTTTTGGGCGAACCATATATGTGGAAACGTCATGTTGTCTATGAGTCTCAACCTCCTAGTGACATTATTACTCCAGGGGGTCAACTCTACAGGATACCAGAGGTAGTTCTGACTATTGTTCCACCAAAATAGTGCCACAAGGTAATATCTCATACTGCAAACTTCATCCTCTTTACAGTCTATTCAAAGGATGCACAAAAGGCCACTACAACCACTGTAGCCTCAACACCTTCTATCCAACAAAAGAAAATTGCAAAAGAGAAATAATATATTGTTTCTTCACCTATGATGGTGCCTACATAATGCCCCATCAAGCCTAGAGACAACATTTTGGTGGAAAAGATTCAACCTCGCCAACAACAGGTTTGTGACAACCTTCCACAAACCAAACAACACAACTTCTCCAACAAGGCACACAACTCACCAAGATTCAGATTTAGAAAATGCTTTACCCTCTTCCCTGAGAAATCAACGCAATGGAGACCATTTCTTCCTAAGGGGGGAGGATTGATCTAGGTGGATATTGGTGGCCACCCACCTGTTCCAAATTCCCATTGGCTCATCTTGACAGTCTTCAGTTCAACACATTTCTCTGTAACGAGGACATTTATTTGTAA
Organism: Picea sitchensis; assembly: GCA_010110895.2. Lineage (NCBI taxonomy): Eukaryota > Viridiplantae > Streptophyta > Pinopsida > Pinales > Pinaceae > Picea > Picea sitchensis. The sequence continues at coordinate 8,446 of SNQJ01S0152880.1, read as the reverse complement.
TTATGGGTTATTCACTTCCAGGGTTGTCCTGAATCCCCACACAACATCTAGGTGGATATTGGTGGCCGCCCACCTATTCCAAATGGATTATTTTGGAATTTTTCATGTGAGTACATCTTTCTGTACTTCTAGGTCTGTTTTGGGGCCCTAAACAGTGTTTTCTTGGCTTTCCATAGTCAAACTATAGACATAGTTATAGTTTGACAACATAATGTGTAGTTCTCTAAAATACCTTTCCAATGAGCTATCACAAACCTAAAACAGAGATCGTATGAAAAATTTATGACCCGAGGAAGTTAATGTACTAACTTACCCCAACGGGGCCCACATGACTTTTGGCGCTTCATATCCTAGGGTTAGGTTTTTGGATGTCTAGGGTTTTGGAATTCATGTTTATCATAAAAAGGCCTTCAAAGCCTCATTTCTCTCATATTCTTGCGAATGAGCGTAGCCATCACATCTCTTCTCAGAGATTAAGGTTCCACCATTCTATAGAGTCTTGCACTCTGTATTTTTACAGTCTCTGTACATTTCTTTCATGATTAGAAATCATGTATTGCTGTATTTCTCTGTTTATGGAAATATTTGTGTGTATTTCATTGTAATATATTTGCTTTCATTTCGTTCCGAAAATAATTCGGATCAATAATGATGATATGCAACAATGACAATGCATAATTTAAGGTGGAGGGGAATGTAATACTCTAGTTTTTTCCCCATAATGTGAATGTAAAATGTAATGAAAATATGGTTGTAATCCAAGACTATATGTAAATTGAAATTGTACATTCAATTATAATATTAAAACCCTAGGAACTACAAATGAAGAAGGACTAAAATATCAGGGTCCTACCATGATCTCTCTACTTTAGGATACCTTGGAGTTAGCTAATTGATGCATGTGGCCATCCTCTTTGAATAAGACCCATTAGATAGTAGTGGATAATTATTTAATGTAAAATGGTCCTCTTTATTAAATGAGGCCCACTAGGAAGTTGGTTCTCATTAAAGATGGGACAACAAGTAGTTAGGGTTTTGTTATTGAGAATATATTCAAATATATAAGAGGCTATGGAATTTTTTGTCGAGTATTTATAGATTTAGAGCTTTGCTCAATGAAACATCACCTCACCTTAAGAGGAAAGTGGACATTTCTTCCTTTCTTATGATTATTATAGTACAAGGGTATATTTCACATATTTCATTTTATTATCTCTTGGATATGGTTTTTTGCATTCATAATCTCTATATACCAAGTTTTTGTTTCAATTCTAATGGTTAAGGAACACTACAAGTGGTATGAGATATCTTTCCTAAGACAGCACACCTATATATATATATATATATATATTGTTTTAGGCTAGAGACCTGTTCCGAAGTCTATAAATAACACATAGATCTATCATTTGATGGGTAAATTGAGGTTGAGGAAGAATACATGTTGAAAATACAAGTTGTGTGACTTCGTTGGACACCCTTGTAACCTTTGTTGGTACCCCTTTGAGTAGCATCACATTAGACAACACTTGGATATGGAATTGTCTTCCATGTATCCTATGGTATATAGTAAGCCCTTTAGGTGCAAACAAAGTTACCAACTTGAAGAGAACCCTCTAGAGTTCTCATTTTTTAGAGGTCATATTTAATAATTGTTTTTACCTTGTTTCAAAAAGTGGTGCTTCCAATAACACTATTTTCTTTGTGTGTGGTTAAAATTACAACTTGTTCAAAACCATGGCCTTGACAACTGATACCGTTGTATACAAAAACCTTAAAATTGAATTGGAAAGTGGTGCTTCTAGTTGCACCCATTTTTTTTCAGAGTTAAAATTTTGACTTAATTAGAGTTGTGGCCTTGACAACTTGTTTTATTTTTTTAAAAGTTTTATTTTATTTTGAATTGTGTTAATGCAATTTTTGTAAAGGTGCTATTTTTTCATTAAAAAAAACACTTATTTACATAGTTTTTTTTTCTTTCAATATATATATATATATATTTTCCGATGGAAGAAATAGCGGAAACCCTCCAAGTACTTCCCCACATTTTGTGGATGGTAAACGAGGTAAACCATCGGTTTGATTAGAGGCCTAACCCCAGGGGGGGGAACAAGAAATTCAAACCTATGACCTCCTCCGTTGGGGATAACTTCATGTCTGGATGAGAACCACTTGAGCTAACCCTTAGGGCTATATATATATATAATGTGAATCAAAAAAATAATTAATTAATAAATAAATTTTCATGTAATACCATTTTTCGATTTAGGAGATGATTTTTACATTTTTTTGTTTGCAATGGTACTAGTTGTTAAGACTACATCTTCAATTAAGTTATAAGTTTAACTCCAAAAACAAAATTGATGCTTCCAAAAGCATCATGTTTCAATTTGGGGGTCAATTTTAAGGTTTTTGACTACAACGATATGTGTTGTTAAGGTCACGATTTCAAACAAGTCATAATTTTAACCAAATCTCCAAAAAGGGGTGTTACTAGTAGTGCCACTTTTTGATTTCAGGGTTGATTTTGGTGTTTTTGACCAAAAAATATTTGTTTTTTGGGCTAGAGTTGTCATTTTGAGGTCATAATTCTTATGAAGTTGGTAACTATATTTTTACTTGAAACCAAACTTACATAGTCCCGTGTCCATCTTGTTACTATAGTTCATCAAGAATAACAGTCAGGAACTAGTACATATGGGGTCAATATTCTATGACATTTTTACCATAAGAATATATTCATATAATGTACTTATATTGCTTTAGTGGATTTTGTTGTAATAGGAAATTACAATTCCATATAATAACATTACTCTAGAACAAGAAATGATGCTTGCTAGGTTAAGGGAGTAATTGGAGGAAAAGTGTGATGGGAAATGCTATTTCCCTTGTGGTCGATGCAAGGGATATAGAAGAAGATTTTTAATAAAAACAGTTGAAAAACATTGTAGGGAGTATGGGTACGTTGAAGGGGGGTATGAATATCATCCCATGGTAAGTTATTCATTGTATACATTTGTTTTGTGTGTGTGTGTGTGTGTGTATTTTTTTTTTTTTTTCATTTTAATATTCGTTATATACACTAATTTCATTGATTATTTTAATTATAAAGACAAATCCTCCTAGGTGTGTGATTCCAGATAATGTGCCTAGTAGTAGTAGAAATACTCTTATACAAGATGATGAACATGGAATGGATATTGAAGATCAAGTTAATCCTATGGAAGAATATGACACCAATAAAACAATTGAGGATGACCAGACAAATAGACCGATCCAATACATATTTACTCCTATTAATGAGGACAACTTTGATGATATTCATGATTTACCTCTGCTTGAGAAGGCACAACAACCCATTTATAAAGGCTCAAGAAAAAATATTCTCTATGCTATAATATTGTTGCTGAACTTGAAGGTATTGAATGGTTTGTCAAATACTTATCTCACACAGATCCTAAGGTACATAATATAATTCGTCACATATACGTAAATGCGTACTTTCCCCCCCCCTCTATTTTTAGTGTTAATTGATGTGTAAATTAAGGATGAAATATTTATGATTACTATTATTTACATTAACTAGTTATTTTTTATGCTATATATTATTAGGTGAATTTTTCTTACCACTGTTAAATAATTTACCTTGCAGATATCAAGAGTTATATTCCATTATGAAATATTTTGGAATGGAGTATCTGGCTATTGATGCATGTCATACGATCATATTATATATTATGGACAATATGCATAAAAAATGAAATGCCCGCAATGTCAAATTAGTAGATATCGAACTGATCAAGTAACAAAAAAGATGCCTCACAAGGTTCTTCATCATACTCCCATAATTCCATGTTTGTAGTGTCTATTCAGGTGCCTAAGCATAGTACAATTTATGGATTACCATGCACAAGACATAAGTGAATATGGAATTCTTTGAATGCCTACATATGGTTCTTCATTTAGGAACATCAAAGGAATACAGTCGGTTTTTAAAGAAGAACCTTGTAATGTTAGGCTTTCAGTGGTAGCTAACAATGTTAATCCATTTGGTGAGCTCATGCCTATTTACTTAGTGTAGCCTATTTTTGTTATAAACATTAACTTTTTTCCTTGGATGTCAATAAATAGGGAGCACACAATGTTGACGATGATTGATTCAGGTATTTGCTTACAATATTTGTTTGAACGTAGCATTTTTTTTGTCTTATTCATTGCATAATTTATTATATATATATAAGGTAGTGATTATGTGTATTTTGAACCAATTATATAAGTACCAAGTGTAAGATATGAATGTATATATTTATCCTCTTGTTGACGAGCTACTAAAGTTATGGCCTGACATCACTATGTATGACATCTCTAGACCAATACTTACAAGGACAATTCATGATTCCCTAGGGATAACACTTTTTTGTGGTATGTAACATACTACTGCACTTTAATCATATATCATTTAATGAAAATATCATGCATGTTTCTTAAATAATTCCTTGTTATATAACTAATATTGACATTAATTCATATCTTGCAGGTCATCAAACAAAGTGTAAATTTTCATGTCCAATTTGTGGTCTTAGGGTGATATCTCAACATTCAATAATTTTAGGAAAGGAGGTGTTTGATGAGTATAGGCACTTCCACCCTAAGAACCATAGGTATTGAACTACCAAAAACATCTTCTCAATGGGAAATAAGAGACTACAATAAAACCACTAAGAATGGCACCTCACCTATGGAAGTTGGAATATAATAGAAATCATCAAGGTAAACAATTCGACTAGTATGTATCATACACAATGTTTTACAATTTTTATTTGTATTGAATTATGTTTACCGTATCTAATAATTATTGTTGCAATTTAATTTATTTTTCATAAAGGTCATCAAAAAATTAATGGGCTTCCAAGAGGAATGAAAAATTGCCCCATACAATTCAATAGGTTTTCCTACTATGAGAGCCTGCAAATAACTCATTTGTTTGATACAATGCATATCGGGAAGAATGTAACAAAAACATTGTGGAGAATATTAGATGGAAGGAGTGCCAAAGTTTTTTTTTTTCAAAATTTGTAGTGACATTTAGGAAGCCAATCATGCAATGCAAAATTTGATTGATTCAAATATTAATGGACACCAAAATAGTCTTCCATGGTTATTTATAGAGTAGAAAACCAATGTTTTAAAAGAGGTCATTCGGAAAATTAAATTTTCCACGAGATTTTCTTCAAACATAAATAATATCTTAATGAAGAAATGTGAATTTGGTAGGGTGAAAACTCAGGACTGGCATAACTTCATCAAGGTAATTATTTTGGTAGATTTATATATTGGTAATACTTCTTTTTAGTATTTTGATTTTGTTTTCTTTTCAAAAAAATAATGATTCATTTTTTGTTATAGTACGTTCTACCCCTATCTCTCCTTGAAAACTTTGAAAATAATATAAAACAAGTTGTATACGATCTTGGAAAATACATGAGGTAAATAATGATTTATATGAAAAATGTTTGTTGCAGAACTTGTTGACATGCATTTTATTTGCTATGTATATATATATTTTTTGAAACCTATTATTTTCTTGTATCATGTGTAGGTGGTTGTAATCTAAGGAAATCCATAAAGAAGAGATACAATATTGGAGGAAAAAAAAGCCTTGGCTAATGTTTTAATTGCAAAAGTATCTACCTACGACATTTTTCAATGCACAAGAACACTACCTCATACACCAAGTTGAGGAGATTGAAATGTGTGGACCTGCACACACACAAAGTCAATGTGGATGGTGGAGAGGCACTTGAAGTCATTGAAGGATTTAATTAGACAAAAATTACGTCCTAATAGTTCTATGGTGGAGGGATATATGGTATATCAATCCTTGGTATATATTTTTTAGTATATTCCTAGATTAACAACAAATATGAAGGTTCCTTGCATTTGGGATGTCAACTCCATCAACAAATTTGAAGGGGACATCCTGGCTGGGAAAGGTAGAATGAGGAAAGTGGAAGGTAATTAGATGGTAGATTTCTATAATAATTTTCATTATTAATTTTTATCTATATTGTACTTACTTAATTTTAATTCTTCCATCAATTATTAATCTTTATTCTTTTTTCATACAGTTGGTCTGGAATGGGATGCACTACATTTATACATCACAACCAATCTTGATTGGATGATAATATGGATAGATTTATGTATACAATGTAATGGTAGGTTATCATGGGAAGGGGTGGCTACATTTATTAAAGAATCTCATTGCAATCAAGATACCAATCTTAGTCAAAGAGAAATTTATTTATCATATGGTTTAAAAGATAAACAAGAGATCATATTGACCCACATCATGCTTTAGTTATTTTCCATTATATTAATCTATGTGGTGTGTTTTTTTTTCTATTTTTTTGTAAGTATAAATATTTGTATTGATTGACAATTCATTTTCTATGCGCCGGGCATATTGCAGTTGAAACACCACAAGGCTATGTGGTGTAATGGCCATAAATTTAACACAAAAAATTTGTAAGAAAAGAAGAAAACCTATGATTGTGGGATAACTGCATTCTTTCAGGTCACTAATAATTCCTCTAAAAGTGACAGACATCCAATAGTATATGCAAATAGATACTATGGATATTTGGATGATATACTTGAGTGTGACTTTAAATCCTTCAAGTTAGTTCTGTTTGAGGTCAAATGGTACAAGTTGAATACATATGAATGCAATCTTGAAAGAACTATTATTGATCATGACAATGGATTTACCATGATTAATACAAGGACATTTGAGCCATGTATAGAAACTTGTGTTCTTCCAAGCCAATATGTGTAGTTATTCAAAGGTTCCAGGTAAAGAAGGTTGGTCGTACATTGTTAGATATGATCCAAGAAGAAGGCATGTAAAGTATAATGTACCAGAATAAGATGATATTGAAGAAGAAGATGATGCAAAGGAGAATGAGGTAGATGTATTGTTAGATGAAGTAGTCAAAGAAGTTGAGACAAATGTAGATGACAATGTTGTCAATGATATTATCGAAAATGACATTGATGGCGATGTTGATATGGCCAATACTTTCAACGTGTATTTTGAAATGGATGATACAAATGTGGATTTGAATGAAAAAGAAGATCGATGATATTGTAGAAATGTTGAAATGCAATCCATGAGTTGATTCAATATTGTTAAGAATATTTTGTAACAATTTTGAGATTGGTAATGAATTTATTATGCATCTAGTATTTCACTACCAAACAGGTGGGAAAGAGGTACAATATTGATGTACTTGATGTAAAAAGCACATATATGTTCAAGAGACTTCTACCAATCTTACATGGAAATATAAGGATTTTGGAAAATAATTATAGATGAACATTATTATTCACATTCTAGGGCATCTATAAATTTAAGATTTAGTTTTAGGACTCTAGCATGATTCACTTCAACCTTGGAGTGCATAGATGATTAGGCTTCAATACACATGTGAATATGGTATTTGATGAAAATATTGAGTTTTTGAGCACCTTGTTTTCCTTCACAATATTTTTTTATCGATGATGACACTAGTGTGCATGCCTTCCATATAGGATTGACCTAGAAGGACTTTGGACCCTTTTCCATCCCTAATACACTATAAAACCTATCCATTTTGATCATGAAGACACTATGATGCCTAACACCCTAACCCACTAGCACACCTTAATCCCTAACCACTAGCAAACCTTAATCACCATCGTTGTCATCCTCCTCCTCCTCCTCCTCATCATATAATATAATATATTTAATTATATTATATAATATAATGTATTTATATAATATATATTAATTATTATCATATATATATATATATAATACATATAAAAAAAATAAATAAAAAAATATAAACAAAGAAATCAAAACAAAAATAAAACAAACAAAACCCACTCCCAAACACACAAACAAAACAATGAGATATCCCATGCCCAAGAAATACTGTGAAAATATTAAGTCCGATCCCACTAGCAAGGAGGTTCGAGCTCACTAGTAAAGAAAAAATGTTGTTGAACAAATTGTTGTCATTTATGTCAAAGGACTTATACCATGTAAGTATTCAAATATAAGTATCTCATGAAAATGTGACTTTATGTAAAAAGGACAATTCAAAATGAAGTTACGTGAAAAATGTGACTTTACGTAAAAAGGTGAATTCAAAATGAAGTTACCTAAAAAAAAGTGACTTTACATAAAAAAGTGAATTCAAAATAAAAAATGAATTTACGTGAAAAAGGAGTATTAAAAGATAAAAAAAATTATTTTACATAAAGAAGTCAAAAAGTAAAATGGTATTTGCCCATGTTTTAAAAACCCATGGTATTTTCTCATGGAATTTTGAAAAATGAATTAAAAAAGGGGGGAAATTAATTATTCAATAATGGATGCCATGTATTTTTGAAAATACTTGAC
>SNQJ01S0152879.1:22863-37607 GCA_010110895.2 Picea sitchensis | reverse complement strand
ATCCCGGAGAAGTCATCGGGACAACAGGGTCATCGGGGTTTTTTTGAGTCTGAGAATCGAGGCCTTGTGGTTCTCGAAATCCCAAGAACAGATCCTAACCGTTGATCTCGGCAAGACACGTGTCAGCATTCCGGGGAGTCGTCGAGATTTCACCCTTCGGAGAATTTAGGAGTGTGAAACCGTTGCAATAGGAAGTCACGATTTGCGAATTCCCGATAGGATCTGAGCCATCCAAACAGCAGGGACACGTGGCAGAGGATCCCAGAGAGTCAGATTTCAGCATATCGAGGTTTTTTGAATACTTAGAACTCTTGCCACCCAGAATCGCAATCCGTGATTTACCGACAAGATCTGGACCGTTCGTTGGCAGAGGACACGTGGCAGAGATCAAGCGCCATCGACATTTGGTGCATCGGGAAATCGACATTTCCAGGGACAAGAGAATGGGGAAGTCCCAGGTGAAAATCCTGAAATAACCCGAGCCTTCCATTCAGAGGGACAGGTGTTAGAATACGGAGAGAGTCGGGATATTGGCCATCGGTATATCATAGGTCCTGAGGCCGAGGGAATCAGGACGCTATAAGTCGCGAAGCCCGAGAGCTCATCTTGACCGTCCATCCATTTAGGACGTGTGTCGGTGGATGGAGCCATCGGGAAATCGGGATTTCTGAGGGCGAAAGAACCGGGACATCGAAAGTCTCGAAATCTTGGAGGAATCGAGATCGTCCGCTCGAGGATACACGTGGCAGATATCGGAGCCATAGAGGAAGGCCCGACAAGGAAGCCGTCTATCGGCGTTTGGGTCATCGGGAAATCGGGGATCCCGGTGACAAGAGGTTTATGCACTTCGAAAATGCGAAACGCAATACCCCGATCAGTGGGGGACAATTGGCAGCATATCCGGGGCAGTGGAAGCCCCCTTGAGTGGGAACCAACTGTCGGCACCAAGGGTAAGGAGATCAGGAGCCGTTGATCTCTGCGACTACTCACTACCGTTGATTTTGATTACGGAGGAAGGGCTTCCTGGTGACGTCAAATCGGGAGTCTGTGCATCGGGAAATCGGGGATTCCGTTGACAAGAGGTTTGGTGCATATGCACTTCGATATTCGAAACCCTGAAACCCCGACGAAAGGAAAACCCATAAGACTGAGGTCTTGGGTACATGGTCGTGTGGACTAGGAGCCTAGCCAGGGAGGGGCTAAGGCCAAAAAGGAGTTCATCGGCCATCAGGAATTACAGAGTACAAGAACCTTTGACTATGGGAAAGACGGAGCCCCGATAACCTGAAATTGGGATCAGGGAAGACTATGGTGTAGGTGAAGGTAGCAATATAGGTGAATGAAAGACCCATGGATCGGGTTTGGCATTTGGCGGCTACAAGCTTTGGGGATTCTCATTGTTGAGAACTAAACCCAAAATTTTTAATTTGGGTAGTGGGGATGTTACAGTCATACATTGGTGGTTGTTGGGGTTGTGCATTGTGGTGTGTGGTGTTACCAGCCAATCCGTCCGCTGAGTGAGACATCCCAGGCTTGTCTTGGCCAAATGGCATGGGTCTTGGGAGATCAGGAAGTACTATGTACAAGTATCTTAATTGTGAATAGATGAGGTCGTATTGTTGAGCCTTACTGATGGCTTCTTCTTCTGATTGAGAGAAGGTGGAAGCCACATCTTTACAGAGGAGAGAGACAAGTGATCTGAGAAACCAATCAAGACATTGTTGTTTGGTAGTTTCTTCTTTTCACAAACTACGTCATCGACACCACTCGTGAATGTGATCAGTGATATGTGTGGTTGAGGTTTGTTTAAAATTAGAGAGTATTTCAAGACCATTGTCATGGCAGATTGGTAATTGGAAGAAGGTAAAAAATGCTTTGGTCAAGGACTTGGAAGTTGCATGGGACCCTGATTTTTCACCTACATACCACTTGGTTGATGGGCCAGTGAGTGTGCATTGAAATAATCATAGTCATATGGAATCATCCATAATTTTGTTGGAAGATAACCATAAATGGAAAGTCATGACATGGTTGGAACTATCATCTCCTTCCTTTCCTTCAAACTTGGGGATATATGAAGGTAGTTTGGTAGGCATTGTAGGCCATGTGGGGTCATCCAATATAGGATCATTTGTGAGTTTGTTGAGATCTGGTATTTTGAGAGAGGACAAATATGGCATTTGGAGTGGTGGTGGAGGATTAGTTCCAGCCATGGTGTGAGTGTTTTGTGAACCTAACCCTTGAGGGGGACTAGGTGGGTTTGTACTTCCCCCTTGAGAGGAAGTTGGCCCCCCACTTCCGGGTAAAGGAGAGTGAGTGGAAGGTGGACCTTGGGAATTGGACCCAAGTAAGGTGGAACCAAGAAAAGTTAATCCCAATATAGTGGCACTCACAGGAGTGTGAGAAGGTGGAGTCGATGAGTTGGCAAGACTAGGAACCCCCCCTATAATAGGAGGGAGATTTAGCAAGCGTCTGAAATGACGGGGGTTCTGTGGGTCCCCTATGATGTCCGACTAGTTGAGTGAATGTGTGCGAATGGTTGTGAGGGAAATAAATAAACAAGAGCCTTTGCTGCAATTTTTGAACTTTACACGATATATATCCAAATCAAATGTAATAAGAAGTGCATCATACATAAAGTGTTTTGATAAAGAAGCATATATGTGGATAGGTATATTTTGTCCACGTGGGGGAACAAAGAAAACAAATGCTCGTGTCCTAAAAGACGTAATGTCCTTCCTCTCAAAAATAACATTGGACCTTCAAATAACACTCGACAATGGGATCTAAAGCCACCGGAAGAGAAAATAGTGAATGATGAAGAAATCAGTTATAATGAGGGGTAGAGGGGGCATATCTCGAAAGAACTAGCAATATTTCCCAATATCCACAAAAAATTCAATCACGGTGCAATTGCATCCCACAATTGCCACCTGGGTAGATGTCCTAAAATTTTGGTCACTAGGTACCTCGGTCAAAGTGTGACATTTAGATTTTCGGCCTCAGAAATGGGTCATGGGTTGGATCCCATCCAAGAGGTGGGTACCTCAAGGGGGGATGCACAAAACAACCAGACCTGAGCCTTCAACCCTTCACGAGTATCTCCTTGCCTTATGGTGTTAGGAACACTTAACTTGGAGGATTTAAAGTTCCCTATTTGACAACTTCTATTGTTTTGAAAATGTGAGAACCAGATAACGGGGAGTTATTTGGATGCCTATCCCCGAAATCCTACATAGACTAAAAGATTTATTTCGGCACCTCCTGTGGAGGAAAAATTAGTAAGATTTTAGAAAAAATTTAGATGTCGTTTGTCTGAGAGATTGGGGGTGTGAGCCAATCTCATTGAAATTAAATGGGAGTGGATAGTTTCGCCAAGAAAAGGGTGGAGTGTTTCGGAATGCCGTTGAAGGAAACTTACTTTAACCTCCACAATTTCTAGATAAAACTATATGAGTGATTGGTGAACTTTGTGTGTGAACAAGTGAAAGTGTGCCAATTTTTAATAATTTAGGTGTCACCTTGCTGCATGTGGACTTTGCTTGGTCCTTACAAGTGTTGATTACCTAAGTTACTATGTGTCATTGGTACAACCTTGTGAAATTCAAAAGTCCCTAGGAAGATAGCATGTGGACATGTGGGTCCTTTACTATTCCCTTTAACTCCCTATTGTGATTTAATCTAAGAAAGCTTTGAAACTATCCTAGATTGTGATCATGTGGGCATGTATGGGCCCGTTACAAAACCTTTAAACTTCCCTAGTGAATTAATCTAAGAAATTAATTTTCAACACTATCCTATCTTTGTAGCATGTGGGCATGTATGGGCCCTTAAAAGTTTAAGGTGTGTTTGAAAAATAAACTAAGAGGAGTCCTGAGGGGGCTGTTGTCATCTCCTAAAGATTTTGTCTTTTTTAAGGGAGATGAAATTTTCCCTCAAGCTCTTTTTGATTCTCAAGATCGTTTTGGAATGCAAGAGAAGAGCATACTCAAGGATTGATATCCAATTTCTGGTCCCAATGCAAGTTTTATATGTGATTACAAATGATTCCAACTTATACTCTTAGTCAAAGCAAGCCATCCATGTGGAAAAATGAAAGCAAAAGAGGAAATAATGATTTTAAACCCACTAAGTGCCTATGTTTTGACTAATCCCTTTATATGGCGAGGGAACTAAGTGTGGTGTTGGTTACAATGTGCATGAAATCAATTTTAAGAAGGATATGGGCCTTCCACAAATCACAAAAAGGCTTACAATGTGTATTTTTCTTCACAGGTGCGTGGCTCTCAGAGTAGACAGAGGTGCTCTGAGCGCTAATGCGCGAACTGAAAAAGGCTTTTGAGCGCAGATGCACAGAAGGCATTGAGTAATACAATGATTTGGGCACACGTGCGCATGATGTGCAACTGTGGGCCAATAAACCCATGCACAACTATCACACGGACTTGAAGAAAATTTCGGATGGAATTCTCTCAACTCAGCTTTGAATTTGATGTTTTGTAGGTTGGCTTGGGATGGTTATGGTACCTGCAGGTTAAATAAACAGAAAGAAGAGATAAAATAACCTAGATGGGGTATGAAATTGATACCTTTCCCCAGTGGAGTCGCCAATCTATTGTGCCTCTTTTGTCACCTAAATGAGCACAACAGAGGTGCTTACAAGCTTAGTTGGGTTAGTTAAGAAAGACAGTAGTAAAGGAAAGGGTTAGAAGAATAAACATAAAAGACTAAGCTAAGAATTACACTAGGAAAGTGAAAAACAAGTAAACTATTGTGCATAAGGACATAAGAACAAGAAACAAACAAGACTCATGTCACCAATGGAAAGGATTGTATTAGTGAAAAGAAAACACCAAGGATAAAGAGGAATTTCGGTCCCTTCTTCCTCCAAGGGAGGGATCTTGGACCCCCAATATTGAGCTCTTCTTACAATTTGAAAACTTGAAAGAAATGGTGAAAGAATCCCAAACTAACCCACTCAAAGGGTGATGTGGATTACCCAAATGGAATGGTGCTAGTATGCTCTTGATAAGAAAAGAGATTTCCCCAAGAGAATAGAAACAACATGACCTTGCAAATGAATTCCTTGAAAAATGTAGTGCACCCATGGTCTTGTTTTATAACACCACTTTGAGGTATTGTGCAACCAACTTTTATTGTGAAAAGAGACTATTTAGGGCACCTTTAGGTCTTTGACCAACCACATAGCTAGATCCAGCCGAGATTTGGATGTCAAATCAACTTGGAAGATGAACCAGAAGTGGGTGGGAGGCCGACCAACATCATAAATGCACCATTCTCAAGTGTGCGCGGCTTTTAGCATCCATAGTCACACATTGTGCACATATGCGCTTTTTTTGCGTTTCTTGATGGCGCATGTGCGCGCGCGCCCTGTGTAGTCATAACACATCTTGATTTTATAACTGGTTGTATAATTTTGAACCTTTTGGAAATGTTTTTTGGGTAATTTTGGTCCATGGGTGAACTCATAGTTGTTTGAAGATGTTGGAATCCTGTAACCATTTGCTGATGAAATTTCAGTGATAACAATATTGTTTTGGTGTTGTGGTTTCATCTATTGTGTTGTTCTGCTATTATTCTCTGCAATATTTTTTTCTATATATTATAATAGATCCCGTACCTTACACTTCATTATTCTCATGTACTGGAACTCTTATAGAGTCAATTTCTTTAAAAATATTCTCCTTCGCCAACAAGATCTTCCAAAAATTTCTACTTCTTTTGTTACAACAAAAAATTTGTCAATAAATGGATTTTTTTTTTTACTCATCTTAATTTTTTATGATATATATTCCTCCCCATCTCACTATATTCCTCTCCAAAATATTATAACTAGTTTCTACTGCAACTTTGGGAAGATTTCTCTCCTCCATGTATTTAGAGATAATGTCGTTGCATCATTCATTTTGTTTCATTTATACCAATTTGATGGTGAGAGAAGAGAAATACGAACAACCTTAGTTATCTCATTATCAAGGATTTTCATCATCTCATTATCAATGGTTTTCATCAGTGTACCCTTAACCATTACAAGGGGTTTTCTAGATTACCATGTACCATGAAAACTTTGAGCCAGGCATGGGAAGTCTTAACTAAATTTTGAAAATCGAATCGTTCATGGATTCCTTTTTCCTGTGGGAGATTTTGTTGTACATTGGAGGATTTTACTTTGTAGAATATTTTCAACATAAAAGTAACATTTTACCCTTTGTACACATGTATCCATCCACAATTTACCTATATGTGAGGTTTTGATATTTGTCTTTTCCAACATGTGTGATGATCATAATCGATAAAGCTACAAATATTGCAAGGATACAAATTCCAACACTCAGCTTGTACATGTGCTTTTATACCACAATGATTGCAGTATTGCTCATGCTTTCTCATATGTTTTGTTGCACTTCTATCTGTAAATAATGTTTCTACTTTAACAAACTTAGTATCCCCATTGTTTTTGTTTAATTCATAAATAAGCCCTTCATTATTGGCCTTATATATATCTTTATGGGCTTCTGTATGGATTCCCTATTTTTTCCTAAACAAAATTCATCAAAACCCATTATTTTCATTAGTTGGGACACAATTCCTTTCGTATGTCTTTCAAAAAACCAACTTCATCATATTCAATATGAGGCTCACCTTCATACATATCACGAAGATCATCATTTTGAGTCTCATCATGAGAGACACATGTATGTCATTAGTGTCGACCCATTTACTAGTATAATAATAACTATCAAGTAGATCACTTGTCTCACAAATTGCATCACATATTACTTTTTCATTTTTCACTTCTCTTTCCAATGTTAAAAACACATTTTCCCTTGCCAACATCTATTGCTTTAATTATTCTATCATTTGTTCCTTTTTATTATGAAGTACTAAAATATCAATCACCTTCTTATTGAATAATTCCAACCTTTCTTCTATTTCATTTATTTGTGGTGTAGTGAGACCAACAAATTCTTGACAGTGCATGTTATTACATATACTGATTTTAATGACTTTGACCATTAATAAATTATTAAATTTTTCTAATCTGTCTATCTCTTAGATAACATCATCAAGATTTTTCTGAAGTGATTCAATTTCATGATTAGCATTTTGTAATATTCCTCCTTCTTTATCCATTTTAGAGTGCTAAATGATTCAGGTTCACTTGTAAAAAATGAACACATCAATCCAAGGTGTCAGGTACCACCAAGATTGCACCCTTTTAGCCTTTTTTAATGAGATAAAATCATTAACATATTTTGAATGTATGTGACCATTCCTTCACCAAATTTACCACAACCTATGTGATCATTTAATTTCAATTTCACCACTTAAAAATATACCTATGGAAAACCATGCATTCTTGACATTAAAAATTCCATGCATTTATCGAACAATCTAATGGGATTTTAGTTTTAACATTTTCAAATAACCATAATGACCATTGATTTGTAATGGAGCTCAAGAGAAAAATTTTCATTACCTTATTTCTCTGTTTCTCTTAACAAAACACTACAAAGAAAGACTTGATTTTAGTCCACACCTAGCCGGTAAAATGCAAAAGGCTGCGAGGAGTGCATTGAGGGTGAACCAGGGGGAGAAACAGATACATGGGGCTGAGGAGGATTCCATGGAGATCCTCTCCTTGGACTCCCTCTTTTCCATGGCATTCTGAGCTTGCAGGGAAGGAAAAACTGAAGAGAATGTCCCAGATGGATGTGGAGAGCCTGGAGAAGTCCAAAGGTGATGAGCACCATGAAGGAAGGAAGCCAGAGTAAGCCAGGTTTGGGTGGCTGAGGGATAAGAGGGTCGGGTTGCATGTGGGGCTTAAGGTCGCCTGCAAACAGAGAAGCCATGGAGGAGACAATAATGGGAGTCAGGTACACCAGCTTTAATGGTGCAACGAACATCGTAAAAGAAAATAAATGCATGGTTTAGGTGGTGGGTTGTGGTACGAGATCAGCACATGGTCCCCTTCCACGTTGGCCTATCCTCTCCTCCTCATCCCGCCATGTAGCCTGCACTAACACCCCATCTGGGGGGTTTTCCACTATCACAGCCTTACGAGTGCATTGCTGGAGAATAGGGTCTGTAGGGTTGAGGGACGTCTTGCATAGGATATCCGGTCCATCCCAATTAGTCCCTAGGTTAGCCAGTTTGTCTGCAACTTGGTTCGCCTTTCGCTTGATGTGTACAGGTATAAAGGCATGATTAGGTTGCAAAAGATTTTCTATGGTCTTTAGCCCATAAGAGAGTCTCCAGCTGGGTGAGATTCTTTCCGGGTCCACTTCATTTAAGATTCTGCTAAAGAGATTGATAATGATTTGGGAATCGCCTTCTACAATCAGCTTGGTGAAGCTATTCTCAATGTCTAATTGCAGTCCTCTGGTGAGCCCCCACAGTTCTACTGCATTGTTCATAGTGTGACCAAGGGATCCTGCGATAATGAGAAGGATGTGTCCAAGGTGGTTGAGGAATACCACTCCAAATCTCGCTTCTCCTGGGTTGACTTTGGAGGCCCCATCAAAATTGAGCTTGATGAAGCTGCCCAAGGGGGGGTTCCAAAAGGAGGGGCTGCTTTGAGGGGGAGGGGAAGAGACGGGAGGAGGTGAGTTAAGAATTGGGGGGGACTGAAGGATCAGAAGTTATGTGGGAGTGTTGAAGTCCAATGCTGAAGGTTGATAGTTTCCAAAATGTTGAGGCGACATTGGTTCCAGCAGTGGTGCCACGGGAGGTGGTCATTCCTGAAGAGCCTTCTATTTCTTTCCTTCCACACCTGCCAGAGAATGAAGCCTGGAAGAAGTTTCCAAATATGATTTAGAAGGGGAGATTTAAACACTTGGTCTCTCCAATCCGTGATTGTGTCAATGATGTTGTCTCTCTTGCGATCCGAGGTACGCATAATTAGCACACTTTGATCCCATATTTGAGTAGTGTAGGGGCAAGTGTTGAGGAGATGATTCATGGTCTCAGCTTCTTGTCCATAGAGCATGCATATAGATGGGCCAACAAATCCTCTTTTTGAGAGGTTATCCCAAGTAAGAATTCTCGAATGGGTGACGAGCCAGAGGAAGAGAGTAATTTTAGGCCAATGTTTAAGGCCCTTGATTTTACTCCAAACCTTCCCTGTGGGTAGAGGGTCTGAGTGAGTTTTGATTCCATAATCCTCTCGTATTCTAAAAGTGCCCCGTGGAAAGTATCCCCATCGTAGGATATCCTCTCCTATAAGTTTGGGGATTTTTCTTTTGGTCATTTCTTCCTGCCAGGGTCGTAGGTCCACGTGCACCTCTAGGTTCAAGCGCTCCCTGTTGAAGTGCCAGCATCGCCAGGTGTCCTCTGTTGGATTGTCTTGCCAGTAATCAACGACTTTTTTCAGGCCCACATGTGTACCTTGGACACTGATATTCTTAGCCCAGTCCTCGTGGCCTAGAGTTGGCCATTGTTGCCAGGAATCTTTCCAGAAGAGGGCTATTTTCCCATTTTGGATTTCCCAAAAAGCATGATTTGTTACCAGATGTCTATTTTTCTTAGCTGCTACCCAGATTAAGGAACCTGGGTTGTCCCCATTCCATCTTATTAATTTCTTCTCCGCCATATCGGGTGCATATTTCCTTCTCGAGAGCCTGGCCCNTTGGGATTTTTTAACCAATGCCACTAGATCTTGGCACTAAGGACCTTATTCATGATGGAGGGGTCCCAGCTGATCAGCGCTATTTTCTTCCCTGTGTTGAGGCCTTCCCAGAGGAATTTTCTCTGTATGCTTTTTATAGATGTGAGGACAAACTTTGGGGCAACAAGTGCCAAGAAGGTATAGATGGGGAGGGCTTGAAGAATGGCTTGAAGGAGAATGAGGCGACTAGGGAGGTTTAGTGCTTTGTAGGTCCAGGAAGACAGCCTCTTGGAAACTGAGGAGAGGAGGGATTCCCAAGAGGTGTTTCTGAGGGTGTTATCAATCAGGGGGATGCCAAGGTATTTGGATGGAAGGGAGCTTCGGTTGAAGCCTAAGATTTCAAAGATATGGCATTGAATCAGAGGAGGCGTATTGAAGAAGAATATCTGAGATTTGTCTTTGTTACAATCCAGTCTTGAGGCTTCAGAGAAGGTTTGAAGGATCGAGAGGAGGGAGTGAGATTCGTGTGCTATAGGGGTACCCATCATTAGAGTGTTGTCCACAAATTGGCTATGCGAGATCAGGGGGGAGATACCATGCAGAGGGAGACCTATCATCAGGTTGCTTTCTATGGCTACGTGAATGGAGCGACTGAGACCCTCAGCCATAATGATGAAGAGGAAAGGGGAAAGAGGGTCTCCTTATCTGATTCCTTTGGATGGGGAGAAAGGACGGGAGGGAACTCCATTGATAAGGATGGAGAAAAAATCTAAGGAGGTTAGATTTAGAATCCAATCCACCCAAATCTTGTCGAAGCCAAAGGCAAGGAGCATTTCTCGCATATAATCCCAGCTTAACTTATCAAAGGCTTTAGAGAGGTCTAGTTTAAGTAGCATACCTAGCATTTTGGTCTTCTGCAAGGAGTGAATCACTTCATGGGCTAGGATGACACTGTCCAGGATTTTTCTGCCTTCAACATAGCCCGATTGCTTCGAAGAGATGATCGTAGTTAAGATGGGCTTGAGTCTTCGGGAAATCACTTTGGTTAGGAGTTTATAGATGACGTTGCAAAGTACGATGGGCCTGAACTTCTTAGGGTGGTAGGCCTTCCCCTCTTTGGGGATGAGGGTGAGGAAAGTCGCATTGAGAGCCTGGAGGACTTGTCCTGAAGATCGAGAGTTTTCAGTGATTTCCCACACCTCTACCCTGATCATCGGCCAACAATGGTGAAAATAATCGTTGGTGAAGCCATCTGGGCCTGGAGCCTTGCACTTGGGGGTGTCCTGAAGCACCTGATCCACCTCCTCAATAGAAATGGGTCAGAGTAGGGCTAAGTTTTTCTCCGTAGTAACTAGGGAGGGCACATGCTGTGTGACCTTGGCTATGGCCTCAGATCTGTCCTGGAGGGGTTCTATGAGGAGATCTTTGTAATAGTCTATCAATGTCTTCTCCATATCTTCATGGGAGTGGATAGGCTCATCGTTGGGGGAGGTTAACTGCGAAATTCTATTGGTATGTCAGCGGTGAATGGTGGTTCTATGAAAGAATTTGGTGTCTTCATCCCTTTCCTTGAGCCACTGGATGCAAGATTTATGTTTCCACATAATCTCTTCTTGGCCTTTTCTAGCCTCCAGCTGTTGATTTAATTTTTCTTCCTAGGTTTTAAGTTCATCCATTAGCCCTTGAAGCCGGATTTGGTTTTGAATCGTGCACATTTGTTCAGACAACTTCTTTTGGGAGTCGAAGATATTGCTGAAGGTTTTCTTATTCCAAAGTCCGAGTCTTTGCTTGAGGTTCTTGAGCTTTTGTTGAAATCTGTACATCTTGGAGCCACGCGAGACCTCTGCCTCCCTCCACTAATCCTGGATCTTTGCATGGAAATCTGGGTGGTTGAGCCAAAACTGTTCAAACCTGAAGGGTTTTTTCCTTGGAGTGGCTGGCACCTCTAGCCATAGCTGAATGGGCCAGTGATCTGAGCCATGGAAATCCAAAATGCTTGCTTCCAGAGCTGTCCCTTCCAGCGTGAGGGAATCTAAGATGTGAAAATGATCTAGCCTGCAAGCGATTTGATGTATTCTAGTTCTTTTGTTTGTCCAGGTGTGGACGCCATTGATGGTTTCCAGGTCGATGAGGTTGATGTTATCAATGAGGCTATTTAAGTCACTGGAATCCTGATCAAGGCATCTTGATCCCCATTTTTTTTCATCCAGGTTGCGTATGAGATTGTAATCTTCGTCGATAATCCATATGTTGTTCCTAGTTAAAGTGGAAAGGTACTCTATTTTCCTGAGAAAGGCTTGCTTGTCCCTGGGGCTATCCGGCCCATAGACATTGGTAAGGTGTCCTGGTTTGTTAGAGCCAATGAGCCTATAGTCTGCAGTGATGGACCATTTGGTAGTGATAAATTTTTCCATGATCATTGTGTTGGTGTTCCAGAGGATAGCTATTCCTCCAGTTGTACCTGTGGCTGCGGTAGAAAATGATTCCCCTTGCTTCCAACAATAGGGGAGAAGCCTGTCAATGTCTTCAGTTGTGCATTTTGTTTTCTGCAGTAACATTATATCCGATTTTTCTACAAAGATCAGATCTCGTAGCATTTTTTGCTTGCTATGTCCATTGAGGCCTCTTATATTCCAGGAGATAATATTCATGAGGATGAGGGGGTGGAGAGAGGGGGAAAGTTGTCTGAGATAAGGTGGATTTGACCAGAGTTCACCATGAAGTGACCTATTTCTTGTATAAGCTTGTTGGTTGATTTCCTTCCTCTCCTCTTTTCGTCTTTCTGAGTTTTTCTTTGGCTCTTTGACTGATTACCCTGTATACCCAGACCCTTACTAGATCGAGCTGTGGATCCAATTGAGGAGTTAAGGAAGACCTTTTGACCTTATGTAATTGATCCCGAGGTATGGTGTACAATTTTTGGTGTCTATAGGCATGTTCGAGGTGCTCCAGATCCACCCCAGCTAATTCTTGATCTTCTAGCTCCATTTCGGCGTCTCCATCCTCTATCTCCAAATGGTCTTGTTGGCTGATAGTGGGGTCTAGAGATGAGTGATCTGGTTCCTTCTCCTGTATTGGTCATTCTCTCTCTGGGCTCATGTGTTGGGGAGTGTTTTCCGTGTGGAAATCGTTGGGGTTTATTGGGACTAATGGATTCTCTGGTTGATCTTGTAGTATTTCATATTTATTACTAGTAGAAGGATCTTTACTTACTTGGGTTGGATGCTTTTCTCCTCCTTGTCTTCTCTTTCCTGTTGGTTGAGCGAAGCCTTCCTTGTATTTTCCGACCTTTGGGTTCCCCTCTTTATGAGCAGCATTAAGGGGGCATTCTCTAAAGAGATGTCTGTGCTCGTGTCATTTCCTGCATCTGAACGGGATGTGTTCATAGTCGATGGTTTGGGTCCAGTCCTCGTCATGGTATTCTAGGATTATGGATCCCAGGATACACAAATGCATGCATAGGAAGTGTACTGCTTCTGCTTGGTGGCCTCTAGGGACTTAACATAGATTCCAATGGTGTTACCTATACTGGCCATAACCTCTTCCAGCCAGAATTCCTAGGGAAGAGAGTATAGTCTGATCCAAACTGGTGCATGCACAAAATATTCCTTTTCATGGCTGAACTTCTCGGTCAAGAATCTTAAGAAGAGTTCTACTGAGTTGTAGAAGTAAGTCCCTCCATCAAAAATGCAGTTGCGGTCCTTGAGGTTATGTAGAATGATTGTGAAGAAGCCCTTGGATCCTAGTTGCAGTTCATAATGTCCTTTTGGCTTCCACCAGTGTTGTATCCATTTGATCAGGTCCCGTTCTGAATGCCAGAACCCTAGGAATTTTCCTACCAGGGCATGGTCTCTCATATATTTCTTTTGTTCTTCTATGCGTGGTGAGATGATGATGTATTTCGGGGCCTGTGGTTCTTGTGGGATGAATTTGCCTGGAAGCCATGGTATTGATGTTGTAGCAGGTGTAGCCACATTTTATGGATCAATATCCATCTCCCGATCCTTGAAGGTTCCTTCCGTCAGGAGCTTTGAGCATTGATTTGGAGGAGGCTCGAAGGTGGGTCGTTTTAATCCTTCTCCCAAGCTTCCATTCATTGTGATCTGGTTGTAAGGGGTGTCATTTGGCCCTCCCTCCTTCAGAGTCGTGAGCCCCAGTGGGGCAAAAAATTGTGATAGTGCGGCCTAAACCCTAAACCTAGGTTGCAGAGTGCTCGTTAGCATAAGGATGCAATGATGTTATTCCTCCTTTAGGTTCCTTTTTTGTGACTGAGGTTTTTACTCCTCCAAGTCACACAAAAAAGGATAAAGAAAAAGAAAAGGCGATGCAAACTTCAGCACCTCCCTAGCAATGACACCGAAAAGTGATTGTCCTAGGAATAGAAACAATTATTTATTTTACCCTTGGTCTCCTTCTTTACTTATCAACCTGGGGTTCGTACAAACTTAAGAGGTGCTATTCACTGTATGTGTAGTATGTAATTTCTGGTAGAAAAGGGTTGAAGATGATCAAAGGATGGAAATCTGTAGGAAATCAATTCACAAAAAGAAGTTTTGAATTAATTTCTTTGAAGAAAACACACCAATTTGAAAGTACAACTAATCTAAAGTGCATGAAAAGAACTTATTCTAGTGCATCAAATATTACTAAATCAAGAAAGTTAAACTGAAATAAAAGATGAATCTCATATGAAATTATGACAGAGAACTTTGATAGAAGTAAAAATGTAAACTATGACGGAAAAAATGTAATGGAAATGAAACTACACTAATGCATGAACAAAGAAGTCTAACCCCTTCATAATTATCAATATAAATGTGTTTTTATTTCTTGTTGATGCTTTCAGGAAAATAAGATTAAACTAAGTCAAAATAAGAAGCTAAAATAGACCTAATGGAATTGTGCATTTCTACAGGAACTGTGCATTTCTAAAGGACCTACACAGTTTCTACAGGATACTCCTACTGTGTAACGAGCCTGCTTAAATAAATGTAAAGGATTATTAATTATAATTAAATTGATAATCTGATTGTCCTAAGATGTTATCCAAACAATAATTGTTTCCTATATAATATTAACTAAATTAATTATCATTAATTATTGTTCATAATTGTCA
>SNQJ01S0152879.1:0-22853 GCA_010110895.2 Picea sitchensis | reverse complement strand
GATTCTTCGAGGGGAGTTGGCCATGGATTTTGGGGATCTCTGTATTGCAGAGAGGGAGGTGAAACATTGGGAGTATTAGTGCACAGGGGTTGCTGGGGGTTTTGGGCATGGAGGGCCAGGATATCTATTGATATCCTGGGGCTAGGGAGCTACCTAGTCGGCAGGGAGGACGGTTTTGGGTAGTGTTCTAAAGAAGCGGGAAGGAAGCAAGCTGCGGACAACGGGAAGGATTATTAACATCAGAGTTAAGGTATTTCTCTAAAATTTATGCATTGTTGTATTATGTTAGAAATTTTATTATTATTCATAGTAAAATTTGAGTTACGGAAGTTACTGTTATAAATGACTATGTTATGAAATTACTGTCTTAGTTTATCAAAATAAATTGATGTAAAATTAAAACCGGCCATTACATACTGGAAGAGAAATGAAGTCTAAAAAGGTAGTGCAAGTCTTTAAAATCATTGAAAAAGCTAGAATATAAAATAAATTAAGTGAATCTATGGATTTTATCCTTGGGAGGAACATCCCTTATGAACCTTCTTCGAGTCGTGCCTTATGGACTTCTCTTCTTTGAAGTGGTGTGATAGGAGTATATCCACCTATTGTTGGGCCCTTTTTGTGTTTGTGAAGAAATAAGTTTCGATGTA
The DNA here is from genome assembly GCA_010110895.2 of Picea sitchensis. NCBI lineage: Eukaryota > Viridiplantae > Streptophyta > Pinopsida > Pinales > Pinaceae > Picea > Picea sitchensis. The sequence goes on along the minus strand of SNQJ01S0152879.1, from coordinate 22,203 downwards.
TAGAAGGAGTGGTGTCCATATATATTTATTATCTCTGTAAAGAATTCCCTTGACTCCGTTAATCATTGTTTGATAAGCCACTTCCTACAGTACTAGTTTGTCTTCTACAAACCGAAGAAGTAGATGGGGGGGCTTCATCGCACTGTATACCATGATGTAAGTTTCGTGTTCCATCATGTACCAACCCCCAATCCTCTTTATTATGGCCATTTATTTTCTAGTCATACATGTGGCTAGTGTGCAAAAATGAATTTGTATAGTGGAGAAAATAAGTTCTTGCAAATATTTTGATACTATGTTTTGTACTTGTGCTCCTAGAGAACTTTGTAGTATATATGAATGGTTTTGTCTTCTAGATTCCATCAGGTACAAATTTGCAATCCTCTTTATTATGGTCATTTATTTTTCAGTCATACATGTAGTTTATGTGAAAAAAATGAATATGTATAATGAAGCTAGGAGTCAGTGCTCGTAGATATTTTAATACTTTGTTTTGTACTTGTGATCCCAAATCTCTTTGAATTATATATGAATTGTTTCATCTGGTGGATCCCATGCCCAACCCATATTTGGTTATAAGTGGGATACACACATGATTTCTATGATATAGAAGGACATGTGTAAACCGGGGAAGGTTCCAGGCAGGGCTTCTACAACCGTTGTGATCGCTTCCTATAGGTTTGCAGATAGGATGTCATCCTAGTTGGATGATAACCATTTCTTTGCACAATAATAAATTACTATCATGTATGATGTGGGAAATTGGAGGCATTTGATTCCATGTACTATTGGTTTGGTGTTTTGGCTATTTTTTTCAATGGCCAAATCCTTTTTGCATGCGACACTTATATATTCTATGATCTCATTTAGCCATTTTCAAGGTATTATCAAGCTTTATACATCAATTCTCCATAGAATCACACAAGGTATGTATAATCATCATTTTTGAAAAGGTTTTATGATTAATTCATATCAATTAATTAATTATGAAGATCTAACATTTTGTTTTTCTTGCAATAGGTCAAAATCATGGTCGAATCCTCCATCCAGTCCCTCGTTTGGCACTCCATCCAACACTCGATATGACACTCCATCTGACACCTGATCCGGCACTCGAAGCACACAGGAGCTGGCGGTTAGCACATTGACGTCCTTTGCTGGACGAATCATAGATATGGGTTTTATGTGCACTCGTACCCTCCAACTATGGAGCTCGACACATCTAGGATTGGGTAGTTGCAGCGACCGTTGATTAGAGTGCACAAGACTATTAGGGAAGATACTTCTGTTAAAATAAAATTAATGAACTTAATGTTTTTAGAGAGAGTTGACCTCTCAAGCTATGTAATAATCTATAAGTACCACCATCTATGACACGAAGATGACATGAATTTTATTATTTATATAGACATTATCTCCACTTTTTTGTATACTCTATTTTTATGATTAATGACAATATTGCGTTATCTTAGTGATTGTGTTTTCCTGATGAAGTGTTTCCACAACCTTTTGGGGGCCCCATCAATGGTCTGGGTGATTTTTTATACCAGTATATATTTTCATTTATATAGTTTCATTTCATACTTCTTAGATTTTGAAATTGCTTATTTATTGTGCATATCTTTTAATTTCAAGTTTTTTTTTGTTTGTTAATTGGTCTGAACCTTCTTGGCATCGGGATTAACCTTTGGCTTGAGAAACCATGACTTAGGGGCATCTAATCCATTAAAATCACTCGGGGATCGCACCCGGCCTGAGCCACACCAACCCTTAACATGGTTGGATTTTTTGTCCCCGCGGGTTTCAAACCGATGACTTTTCAGCAAAGACTGGCTTAACAACACACTCTGTCACCGACTGTCCTACACCCCGAGGACATCTTTTAATTTCAAGTTGATGCTCACTATATGTATCTTTTTATTCTTAGATCCCTTGTCTAATTCACCTCCCTATATATCTCCTCTTATTTGCAGATCACTTTCTGAATTGTGTGTGTCAAAGAAGTATGTGTGGACGTCCATGATTTTGTATTAATACTTAGACTCCTAACATTTGGTTTGGAGGTTGTAGAAGTTGTTTGATTATACTGTTATGTCTTTTTCTCCCTATCTGTAAATTACTCTGCAGAGTACTAATTTTGATAGTGTTTATTTGTCAAGTTGTAATTTCAAATGCTCTATGTAGGTTTGATTATTTGATAATTTTTCTTTTAGCATCAACATGACATTATAGAAATGGATTTTGAATTATGATCTCTAGTAGCTTCTTAGTTGATTTTGAGTATGCTTTTTAATGATAGCTTAGTTAACTTTAGGTTATAATTTTTAATGAAATCCCATTTATTAATTTGATTTTTGATTTCTAATTAGCATTATTCAAGAGTTTGCAGGTTTGCACAAAGTATTTTTATTGTCATCTTAGTTATGAATTTCAATTAGAATTTCTGATTATGTGCTAATTATGAGTTTATAACTTTGCTTGAGTTAGTGATTTTGAACATAGTCTTTTCGAGAAGTTGTGTGATAGAGTGAATGATTGGTGTTGAATCCCTTCTAAACAATGTTTAAAGATCATATGGATTCCAAGAACATTTAGTATTGCTTTTATGATGGAAAAAAGTTCTATAGACTTCCTTATCCATTCTTTACATTTCTCTGTAGAAGTTAGCATTGAGTTAATTCCACTTGAACTATCATTAGTAGTTAGATGGCATCATGATGTCATTTTCCACCAAAGACACAAACATCACATTTAAATACTGTCATAACACTATTTATTTTAGTTAGGTATATTAATGTTTATTCTTTGTGAGGTAGAAATAGTTGTGAGTTTTCCCTTTAAGAATAGAGCTCACTTGTAAATATAGTTTTGATAGATTAATTTCTTACTTGTTTACTTTCTTGTTCATTCAAAGGTAGATAGATCAAATAATTCAGAAATAGATTACTTGTTGTTTTCTTATTCAAAACGAGATTGAATAGATTAAATAGATTTGAAATAGATTACTTGTTTAGAGAGAGATTAAATTGTCCATAGTCTTAGATTGTTTAAGGCTACTTACGTAAAATATTTCATAGTTCTAGAATTGCTTGAATTTCATTAAGTTAAGGTTGCTTTACATAGAATTTGTATTTTAAATAGACTTTAAAATTCATCTATTTAAAAAGTAGAATATTAAATTAAAAAGACTGTTGATCCCTAGGGTAAACCATCTACTTATATAGACAATCTTTCCATTATATTTATTTCTTCCTTGGATCATACTATCCCACAACTCTAAGACTACTTACGTCAGGTTGAAACTTTAATTGAGGGAATTAGTACATATAAAATACCCATCATTTTTGGTGTCGTTGTCAGGGATTTGTATTAAGGTAGAAAATAGTTAGGAAGTAGATTATTTCTGAACATTAGCACTAGTTTGGTGGTGGGGGAACTTTAATATGAGAGGTAAGAACTTGTGCATCTATTATAGCAGGTTCCCCCAAACCCAATGGTAGTTTTTCTTTTGTGTTGCTTTCATGAACAAACCTAGGGAACCAAAGGGAAGATACATCAAAACCAAACCCAAAATTTTGATCAAGGTTCCTTCTAACCTTTTTGGAGGAAGGAAAAATCCACCCATAAACTACACAAAATGATACCAGAAAATAGGGGTTATCTCAACTCAAAGAGACAAAAACTAGGGACACTATAAAGCATAAAATTGAAACATCGACAGTAGTGGGACAGGAGGCAAGCCCACTTGAGCCTTCATAAGAACCAACCAACAGAACCTTTTCCTTTTCACCACCCCCAAGGGACTCTAACTTTGTAGATATCAATGAACCTTGAACATGTGAATGCTCGTTTTGGCAGTTCAACCAATATAATTGTATCCCAAATTGAAACAATAAATTTGGCACCAACAATTTCAACATGCTTGAGTAAATTCCCAGACATCCAAATAGTATATAAATCTTCCCATCGAAGGGATCCCCTTCTTGGAAAGAACCTTGGGACACTTTGTTATCTTCAAGCATAAAACCATTCATGTATTCTCTCTTTGAGAATCAAATCAGTATGGATGATCAAGAGGATCACAACCATCTGAGACACGATGAGGGAGAAGAAGTTGGAAACCAAATAGAAACCACCTTGGAAACCAAAGAACATTCCACTCTTTGCATTACCCAGCTTTTATGGTAAAATCAATGAAGACCTAGATACCTTCCTATTTGAGTTTGACATCTTGTGTAGAAGCTACAACTACTTGCAAGATGCCCAAAAATTAAAAAAAAATTCATGCCACTCTCAAGGATTCTGCACTAAGATGGTTCATGCGGTTAGGAGAGTCGAGTATTAGGTGTTGGGAAGACATGAAATCTATATTTCTTAAAAAATACCAAGACTAATGAAAGTCCAAGGATTCTCATAATAATAGTTTTAAAATTCAACAGTTAGAGGATGAGAGTCTCGAGGATTACATGGAATGGTTTTCTTATACCTCACAAAAATCAAAATACCATGACCTTCTAGATGATGCAATCATGACTCTTTTCCTTAAATAATTTTGGAAGAATATCTAAAGACACTTAAAGTAATAGAATCAAGTGACATCTCCCATAAACCATTTACTGAAATCTGTGAAATGTGTAGAAATTACTCGAGGAGAAGATCCAAATCTAGGAAGAGTGTTTGGGAACCTGATAGTAGAAACCTAAAAATAGTTCGTTCATGTGGTATTACAAGGGTAGAGATAGGAAAACTATTGGAGAACTTCAAAACCGATATCCTAAGTACAATAGGTTCCCAATTGGACACCCTAAAGTTTAAGAAGAAACCTGAGGAGGAGAATACAACAATGTGCATATTTTGTCCAAGGTACAGGAGGAAGCATTCCTCAAGGGAGTGCCCATTAGACAACATTTCATTTTGTGGCTTCTGCACTGAAGACCACCCAAATGAAAAATGCCCATCACTTCCTGGTTTATTAGCCATTTACAGAAGTGAGGACCCTATGGAATATTATTATGCACCTAGGAGATTGTTACACATTATTTTGGTCACTCTGGTGATGTCTCTACAGTTATGTGTCCAGGCTCTCATGAACACCTTTTTCCTGAGAAAAGTGACTATTTTATTCTTCTAAAAAGCATATTTTTAAGATGAGTTCGCATGCTACTTGTGTTATAGGGTGCGAAAATCCTTCATTCTCACAGGCAACCCTATACTTGGAGTGCGAACTGTTCATAGTTTGCTCTATAGGTAGGGTGTGAACCTGTTTCAAAGCTTGGAAAAGAGAAGAGGTTACGAAGGTTCTAGAAGGGAATCTTTTAGAAAATGAGTTGGCATTCACATGGTTGGCATTCTACTAACTTCTCAGATTTAGTGGGATCATCCTCATCCCTTTAACCATCTCTCCTTATCGTATATAATGAAAGGTTTCTCAAGGAAGAGATTAAGCAAGATTGAATAAAGAATTGACGAAGGAATAGATTCGGAATTGTGTAAGGAATCATGTTTGAATTGCTACTTGAGGCCTCCATTTTGTCCATCAAGCCACAACTGATCTTCTTTATGCAAGTGTAGAGCAAGTGTGTGTTGGAACAAAGGGCCACTGAAAGGAAGCTTGCGACATCAAGGTGATCTGGTTGTATCTTCTACTTTCATTTAATATAAATAAAGTGGCATGTCCCTTTCCCATAAAATCATTCTTATTTTATTACATGACTCCTTGATCACATGTTTAGGTCTTCATTGAATATATTATTGTTGCTTTCACCTCGGCCGATTTGTGTCATTGCAGATATGATATCTCAAGACTATCAAAGCAAAGTAGGGACATCATAGACATAAGGAAGCGATACCTAAAGGCATGTCATTCTTTCCTTCCTTAGTGATAAATTTGATGATTACGACTTAGGGGAAGTGTCATGTCATGTCCTATTTTGTTCTAGATCTAGGTGGATCTAGGGAGATATGTTAATGTCTGCATATACCAATTTATCCGATAACAGAGACCATGGCAGCTTAGGAGTCAGCCTACATACCAATATTTACCACCTCAAGTTCCACCTTATTATCAGCAACCACAACAGTGGAACTCACCAAATTGGAAAAATTGGTCTCCACAGTATGCTTCACACCCCCCTTGGAAACAAGGCTGGAGAGGAGGGCATACCCAAGGAAACACTCAGGCTCCATCTGTTCTTATTCCCACTCATCCTTACGCTCAGTTTCCACCAAACATCCAACAACGTTTTCCAGGTTTTGTTCCCCCACCTTTACCTCCTATTCCACAAAAACCCCAACAATACCAGAATACAAGATCCCCAAGACCAACATTATTACCGACACAATTGATGCCTAACCCGAATAACAAAGAAACTCAACATCTTCACAATGTTGAGCTGCAAACCTTCCCAGCATATGTTATTTCTCCTGTTCCATTACATGAGATTCATCTAAGGCCGGGAAAAGTTTTGGATAGATAAAGGCCTTTAGTAGTCATCTGGGAAGAAGAAGAAGATGAAACTCCTGAACAATCCACATATGAGATTAAGTGGGAAGATGTTATCATTCCTAAAAACCAAGAACCAAATCTTCCCCAAAGTAAATCTTCACAGATTACAAAATCCCCTCCTTATCCAAAAAGATTAGCAATTGAGAAACCAACGATTCGACTGGAATTTGACATTTTAAATGAATTAAAGAATATATGTGTCAAAATTCCCCTGTTACAAGCCATAAAGGACATCCCAATTTACAGTAAGGTGGTCAAGGAATTGTGTATCAAGAAACTAGGTAGGAAACAAAAATACCCTCCAACAACACATTTGATAGGAGAATTGTCTAAATACACATCAGAGCAACCTGGGGTCACGAAGTATGCAAACCCAAGGAACCTCGTAGTAACAATAACCATTAATAATATTCCCATCGAAAATATTCTCATATACCTATGGGAACCCATTAATTTTATGACGATTACCACCTTGGAGGAGTTAGAGTTGAAACCCCTTCTTAGACCTACCCCAACTATTTTGGAATTAGCAGATAAGAAAAAAGTTATACCTGAAGGAATCTTGGATGATGGCATAGTTACATTAGCCTCATCGGATTATCCAATAGAATTTCTTGTCATTCATTCAAAGGATCCTGCTAAAGGGTGGCCCGTTATCTTGGGAATACTTTGGTTGGTCACAACCAATGCATTTATTGGCTGTAGAGAAGCTGAAATGACTATCTTTAATGGAATTTCTATACAAAAGATTACCATATACCCACCAAATCAACCTATTATGGAGAATATATGGTGGCTTGAATGTTCATATGAGAATGAAAACTGGGAAGAACCTGTTTTGCTAGGTGATCATTCTTGGGCACTTCATGAGAAAACAATAGAAAATGTGCTAAATCAATTTATTTTTGCTATCATGTGTGTTGATTTTCCACAATGTTTTCCCCAATTTGAGTGCATGTTTGGTGAATAATTTCAACAAAAGTTGGACCCATCAACTTTTTCTTCGACATCTTTTATTTTTGAGATAGATGAATCTGCCACATCTTATACCATGCCTTATGAGATTAGTCCTAGGAAATTCCTACATATAAATTATGGACTAGATGTGGATCAACAAGAATAGTTAGTAAATGTCCTTAAAGACCAATCAGAGGCATTCACCTAGGAATATACTGATATGAAGGGTATACACTCTGACACATGCATTCATCACATATATACCTAGGAAGAAGTAACACTTGTTAGGAAAACCCAGAGAAGAATGAGTGTGGCACTAAAGGATATAGTAAAAGAAGAAATGCAGAAGCTATTGAATGCCAGTTTTATTTATCCAATCTTTAGCAGTAAATGAGTATCCCATCTTATAGTGGTTCCAAGGAAAGTAACCGGAAAATGGAGAATTTGTGTCGAATTCCATGAACTTAATAAGGCCACTCTTAAAAATTATTTTCCTCTTCCCTTCATTGACCAAGTATTGGATACCTTATCAGGGAATCTATGCCTATAGGCTCTTATCATTTGGCTTGTGTAATGCTCCTGCCACATTTCAATGAGCAGTATTAGGGATATTTACAGACCTTATTCATGATTCTGTGGAAGTGTATATGGATGATTTTATAGTATATGGTAATACTTATCAGGAATCCCTAGATAATATAAAGAAAGTCCTTATCAAATGTTAAGAAATGAATCTACCCTTGAGTCATGAAAAATGTAAAATGTTATTGACTGAAGGAGTAATCTTAGGACATCACATTTCATATGAAGGGATTAAAGTTGATCTTTCTAAGATTGAGGTAATTGTCAAAATTCCACCTCCAAAGACTCAAAAAGAGGTAAGAATCTTTCTTGGACATTTCCGATAATACCGACGATTTATTGATAATTTTACAAATATTGTTGCACCCATGTTTGGATTGCTTACAAAATATGTTGATTTTCTTTGGACTGACCAATGTCAAACTACCTTTGAAAATCTAAAAGCTAAATTATTTGTGGCACTAGTTCTTAGGGGACCCAATTGGGCCCTGCCATTTCACATATCCATTGATGCCTCCGATAATACAATAGGAGGAGTATTAGGACAAAAATAAAAACAATAGTCCTATTCCATTTATTTTGTGAGTAATAACTTGTCCCCTACTGAGTTAAGTTATACAGTTACCGAAAAATAATTCTTGAAAATTGTCCATGCCATCAATAAATTTCACCATTATATCACATGATACGAGGTATTTATACATACAGATCAGTCTTCCATTATAATTCTCATGAATAAACCCATTACCAATGGTTGAGTAACTAGGTGGATCTTGTTATTACAAAAGTTCAATATCACCATCCTTGACCAACCTAGAAAAGAGAACTTAGTAGTCGATTTTATTTTACGCATTAATCATGAGTATGATAATATTCATGTTCATGATAGTTTTCCATATGAGCATCTTTTTTCCCTCTCCATAAATTCCCCATGGTTTGCAAACATGGAAAATTATTTGGCTACTAGGAAGTTACTAGCTCATTTGTCACCTCATGAAAAGCATCGAATTATCACGCAAAGTGCTAACTACTCCGGAGTTGGCCATGACCTTTTTCGTACTGGACTAGAATTTATTATTCATAGATGTTTCCAAGAAGATGAGATACCAAAAATCCTACGAAGTTGTCATGATGGACCATGTGGTGGAAATTGTTTCGACAAACATACAACATATAGGGTTTTACATTCAGGTTACTATTATCCTAGCATTTTTAAGGATGCTTCCAAATATGTGAGGAGTTGTGATAGCTATCAAAGGATAGCAAGACCCACATTAGATGATGAAATTCCCTTACATGTCCAAGTTTTGATAGAACCTTTTGAGAAATGGGCCCTGGATTTTTTAGGACCAATTTCACCCATGTCTCGTAAGAAGAATTATATTTTGGTTTGTACATATTATGTCCCCAAATGGGTAGAGGAAAAATCCTTATTTAGGGATACCAAAACATCTATTGTTTAATTCATTTATGAAGACATCTTTACCCTCTTTTGTGTTCCTCATGATATTGCTACAAACCGGGTCACATAATTCACTTCTAAGTTGATGAAGGAATTAACAGAGAAATATGGGATCAAGCATTGTAAGTCTTCTCCATATCACCTACAAGCTAATGGTCAAGTATAGTCAAAAACAAAGTTTTGGAAAATATCTTAACCAAAACTTTCCAATTACACCATAGGGATTGGGTTGATAGACTTCCAGAGGCTTTGTGTCCATATCGTACCACCTGGATAAATACCACTGGGCATACCCCATACAAACTAGTTTATTGAAAACAAGTACTTCTACCAATTGAATTTCAAGTAAGGACTTTTCGTACTACTGCACAATTGGGATTAGACATAGATGAGGCACAAAAAAATGATCCCTACAATTGAACGAATTGGATGATATTAGGCAAGATGGTATCCAATGAAAAATGTTAGTTCAAAATCAGATGAGCAAGTGGCATGACAAATTTATTAAGAAGAAACAATTTCAACCTAGTGATTGGTCTTTGTTGTTTGATTCGAGATTGAAAACTTTTAAAGGAAAACTTACCACTTGATGGTTGGGTCCTTATGAGATAGTTACCATGTATGATAATGGAGTTGTTAAGATAAAAACAATTGATGGTGGACAAGTCTCTTTCATAGTGAATGGACACCGACTTAAACTTTACCACAGACCCATTTCCAAAGAATATTTTCTACATGAAATTTCAATCGACAAGGCATTGGCCTTAGTGGATGCGTAAGTTTCTTATCCCTCCCACTCTTCTTGAAACTTTTTCTAAATTATTATTGTACATATGTAAATAATTAAAAGTGTGTTTTAGATGATAAACAATTTTAGAGATCTCTGCAGGTATTTATTTCACCACAAGTGGACAACTTCAAGGAGACAAAAAGGGAAGTACTTTACTTTGGAAAAATATATCACTATATTTGAACTCTGTTTTTTGCTAAAGAATCAATTGAATAATGAATTTTTATTATGATTAGAAATTGCTTGTTGTGAATTAGCCATTTTTACAAGATTTCTATCTTCCTTTCTCTCAAGGCATCTTTAATGGAAGTTTCTCATAACCTCCATTACTAGAGGATATAAGAAAGTGACACCTTGTATTATCAAAACTAGAGGTTACTCATACAATTTCCCCTAGAACCCTGAGTGGGTGAGTAAATTATCTTTATGAAAGAGTAGCAACAAAGTATGACTAGTTTTTAGCCATGGAAACATCAAAATAAATTTTAAAAAATAAGAAAGTGAGTATTCCTTGAATATACCTTTCTATTCTTTTCCAATGGTACCATCCACTACACACTAAAAATGCTTGATTATACCATATCCTTAGATAGGCTACATCCACTTAAGTATCCATTACATCAGGAAAATATATAAGGAATAAATAAAGAAGAGTTGTCCTCTAACTTAAATACCATCTCAATCCTAAATAAAAAAATTACAGAGCTACCTCCCCATCTTCTTGCAAAAATCAATATTTATACAAAAATATTAAAAGATGGTGGACCAGTCTCTGCCGAAAAAGGGTGTAAGAGGCTAACCCATCAGGATACTGAACAGGTCTAGTGGTAGTGGGTACTGGCATATGTTATGAATAGGTAAACTCGTCGGAGTACTGAACATGCTTGTTGGAAGCGGGGAATTCTTCCTAGCGGGCGTGATGATATGACAAACAATAAATAAAATTCCAAAATCTTAAAACTTGTCCTGATGTATGAAATTACTTGTAGGCAAAGATGAAATTAAGTATGCATGGTTAAGCAGAGGTAAATGAACTCCAACACTTTCCATTGAGAACTAACTTTAAGACAATCCTAAGACTCTCTTTCCTACCTCTTCTTAACTATATGTAGGATGTTTTCTCCTACAGGTGGGGCCATATTTTAACTGTCTTATCAGACTAATGTGTGAAATTTATCTCTACACTTGGAAAGCTGTAAATCTTAGGCTATTGGGAGAATTGATTGGTTCCCTATATCTTTGATTGTGAGATGTCACAATACTTAGGAGTTGGGGAGGGGTTTCCTAATATGACAAATAAGAACTATCATCTATATTACAATCCATGAGAACAAGAAACATAATCTCTGTCAAAAAAATTGTCATAGTGTCTTTACGATATCCCGGGCTATTATATCATCAATTGTTTATTTTGGTATGCTAAATTCTATACTGTTGACATCATTTTGTGTGTTATATTCCTCCTGTGCATTTTTATGTTTATATAATGGAAAATTTCTTAACTGGTTCCTTGTGACGATTATAGATCAATAACAAACTAGTAAATGCCCATTATCATCTGTATTACATTCCTATGAAGAGAGGAACAAGCTGTTTTATATTATTACAGATTGATGGTAAGGAAATAAACAATGGATAATCCTATTCACACTCATCCTGTCCATTCTCTTGCTCACCATTACTTCCATAAATTTTCCAAGCTGAGTGTTATGGGTGAACGTCCAATATGATGGGGATAATTTCCAGTTACATAGGAGGACTGAATGGAGTGCCATCTGGAGGACCGGATGGAGTGCCATCTCGAAGACTGGATGAAATTCCATATCGATGATCAGGTGAGGTATGCAGGAATGATTGTTCAAATTAATTACACCCATTGCAATTGTAAGTTCGATGGATTGAATGGTATATTTTTCAAAATTCATGTTGGTAATCAAATTAAAATTTTAAATGCATTTTTATGATCAAAGGTCCAAGTCGAAGACTTGGACATTGATATAATTCTCACATGATTTCATTTTCCTCCAAAGTACACACCATTCAAAATTAAAACACAGTGAAATCATGGTCACACATGGAGATCGTGTATGATGAACACACCCACGAATTCAACCATTTCCACCACAATTTCATTAAAAACCAGGTACTCTTCCCCAATTTTCATTTCACTCATTCTTTGTTTGTTATGTTTTTCTCACCCTCTACCCAATTTATTTCTCCTGCTCATTCCTCACTCTCTAACCATGCCCAACCACTACAAACCATCCTCCTATGCTGAGCTACTGGCCATTCTAGAATTCACAAAGTGTAGAGAGATCTTCCTTTCCTCAGGGTGGGGACCATTCCTGGCCAGTATGCATGGACATGAAGATGGCGTCTCACTCCAATTATCTCTTGGGTTTGATGGGAGACTAGCTTGCGTAGGGTCTCTGGTCCTTTTGGTCTTTCGTGAATCTATTGCCTCATCCATGAAATTACCACAGGTTGGGGATCGATGGTTCAAACACCATTAATTTCCATGTCCAAGCTATAACAGAGTGTTCAAGCCTAAATTTTAAAATATTTCTGGAGCCAAAGGGTACTCAAAAGAATGGATTAAATATGAATTGATTAACCCCCTAAACATCATTACCATTCTCATCACGTGTGAGGGTAGGTACTCTCTTTTTAAAGCTTGTCATCTTCATCTGTTATCCCATTTTCAATTCAGTAAACCCATGAATTTTCCTTTCTACTTCCTGAAAATCCTTGATAAAATGTCTTCCCAAGTACGTAAAAATTTGGCCAACCCTCACAAGATTTTATTCCACCATGGCCTCAATAAATTTCTTGTTATATATGTATTGAAAAAATAGAGAAAGACATGGGATGATTTCCTCTACCAATTCTCAAATCCCCATATCACAATTAATACAAGCAAGAGATCATTCGATTCATGGGATGTCACCCCACCTAAGCCTCATTCTCCAAAAACTCCAAACCCTCCAACTCAAACTATCCCCTTGTCTGATAAAATGGCCAAGAAAATTATTGATTCCCCTAGAGCCTCGTCTGGTAAGAAAATAAAAAATCCTGTTGATAATTCCCCATTGTGTTCAACACCTATTGACTCTCAACCTAAGAAGCTACAATATGCATTTCATCAATATTTTCCTTTGGTTCCTATAAAGAGGAAATGATCTAATTGATTCAAGGGGGAATCCTTTTGATCCAAAGTATGAGTGGCAAGCCCAATATAAAACCTCCAAGCACTTCAGATCCTATTCAATTGTCTTCCGATCATGAGAGACCCCATAAAAGACTCAGAGAAGTTTCTGTAGAGGAGTCTACGCTCGATAAAGAGGTCAAATATGAACTCATTACACCAAGTCTCCCTCACAAAAACACTATTACTCCTTCCTCCCAGATTCATACACCGTATTCTAAAGTTGATATACCTTCTACATCCATCAAGGGACCCAAGCCTTCTTCTCTTGAGCCATCTTATCACACCCTAGTTATTGAGAAATTGCAACAAGAAAATGCTAAGTTGCTTCAACAATTGGCAGAACGAAAAAATATGGATAGGCATTTGCATCATGACAATGTTGTCTTGCAAGCAAAAGTGAACTCTCTTCAGCAATTGGTTGATCACATGACCACCACCAATCACAGTCTCTAAATGCAATTGAAACATCGTAAAAGGTCTAAGACAAATTCCCCGGGGAAAGAGGGAGAAGCTTCTAAATCTAATACACCCACTCCTTCACAAGTATAGTTATGTTGGGTGATCCATTTTTGTTTGCAGAGGGACCTGCAAATCCTTAGACGTGGGAGAAATTTTTGTTTAGTGTTTTAATTATTGTTTTCAATGGCCAAATCCTTTTTGCATGCGAAAATTATATATTCTATGCTCTCATTTATCCATTTTCAAGGTATTATCAAGCTTTATACATGAATTCACCATGGAATTGCACAAGGTATGTATAATCATCATTTTTTCAATGGTTCTATGATTAATTCATATCAGTTAATTAATTATGAAGATCTAACGTTCTAGTTTTCTTTCAACAGGTTGAAATTGTTGTCCAATCCTCCATCCAGTCCCTCATTTGACACTCCATCCATCACTCTATCTGACACTCGGAGCGCACATGATCTGGCGGTTAGCACATCGACAACCTTTGATGGACGAATTAGAGATATGGGTTTTATGCTCACTCATGCCCTCCAACTATGGATCTCAACACATCTAGGATTGGGTAGTTGTAGCAGCCGCTGAGTGGAGTACACAAGACTATTAGGGAAGATTCTTCTGTTGAAATGAAATTAATGAACTTATTGTTTTTAGAGACAGTCAACCCTTCTAGTGGTCAACCTCCCAAGATCTGTAATAATCTCAAAATTCCACCATCTATGACACGAAGAGGACATGAATTTTATTGTTTACATAAACATTATCTGCATTTTTATGTATATTATATTTTTATGATTAATTCCAATACTATATTAGCTTAGTGATTGTGTTTTCCTATTGAAGTGTTTCCACAACCTCTTGGGGGGCCTACTAGTGGTCTGGGTGATTTTTTATACCAGTATATATTTGCATTTACATCGTTTTCTTTCATACTTCTTAGATTTTGAAATTTCTTATTTATTATGCATTTCTTTTCATTTCAAGTTTCTTCTCACTGTTTGTATCTTTTTATTCTCAGATCACTTGTCTAATTCGCCTCCCTGTATATATTCTCTTATTTGCAGATCACTTTTTGAATTGTGTGTGTCACAAGAGTATGTGTGGATTTCCATGGTTGTGTATTAATATTTAGACTCCTAGCATTTTGTTTTCAAGTTGTAGAAGCTGTCTGATTATAACGTCATGTCTTTTTCTCCCTAGTTGTAAATTACTCTGCAGAGTACTGATTTTGATAGTGTTTATTTATCAAGTTGTAATTTCAAATATTCTCTATAGGTTTTCTTATTTGCTAATTTTTCTTTTAGCATCAACATGACAAGATACAAATGGATTTTGATTATGATCTCCAGTAGAATCTTAGTTTATTTTGAGTATGATTTTTAATGATGGCTTAGTTAACTTTAGGTTATGATTTTTAATGAAATCCCAGTTATGAATTTGAGTTGTGATTTCTAATTAGAATTAGTCAAGAGTTTGTAGGTTTGTACATAGTACTTTTATTGTCATCTTAGTTATGAATTTAAATTAGTATTTCTGATTAAGTGTTAATTATGAGTTTATAACTTTGCTTGAGTTAGCGATTTTGAACAGAGACTTTTCCAGCAGTTGTGTGATAGAGTGAATGATTGGTGTTGAATACCTTCTGCACAATGTTTAAAGATCATATGGATTCCAAGAACATTTAGTATTTCTTTTATGATGGAAAAACTTTCTATATACTGTCTTATCCATACTTTACATTTATCTGTAGAAGTTAGAATTGAGTTAGTTCCACTTGAACTATCATTAGTAGTTAGATCCCATCATGATGTCATTCGTCGTCGAAGACACAATCATTAGATTTGAATATTGTCATAACACTCTTGCTTTTAGTTAGGTAGATTAATGTTTATTCTTTGTGAGATAGAAATAGTTGTGAGTTTTTACTTTAAGAATAGAGTTCACTTGTAAAGATAGTTTTGATAGATTAATTGCTTACTTGTTTACTTGCTTGTTCATTCAAAGGTAGATAGATCAAATAATTCAGAAACAGATTACTTGTTGTTTGCTTATTCAAAGAGAGATTGAATAGATTGAATAGATTTTAAATAGATTACTTGTTTAGAGATAGATTAAACAGTCCATGATCCTATATTGTTTAAGGCTACATAGGTCAAATAGTTCATAGTTCTAGAATTTCTTAAATCTCATTAATTGAAGGTTGATTTACATAGAATTTGTTGTTTAAATAGACTTTAAAAGTCATCTCTTTAAAAAGTAGAATTGTAAATTAAAAAGAGTGTTGATCCCTAGGGTAAACCATCTCCTTAGCTATACAATATTTCCATTATCTTTTCTTTCTTCCTTGCCTCATACTGTGCCACAACTCTAAGTTTACTTACCCCAGGTTGAAAATTTAATTGAGGGAATTAGTACATATAAATACTCATCATGTACATTCTACATAAAATGGCCATCTTGTATTCATAAGGTTTCCTCAACACGGTCATGGGATATCATCCATTGGGCCTGATATTGAATTGCTTATCCAACTTGTACAAGACCGAGCATAGCTCTTTGGTGATGTGATTGAATTCACCAAGAAGTTCATCGTGTAGGTTATTGGTCCCTTTCTCCAAATGATAAAATTTATCTAAGTCCTCAAGATGAAATGAATCTATAGGTTCTCCCCTAGAGTTACATATACCTATTCCCCAAATCCATGTGATGGAAACAACTCAGGGGAATATAACAACGTGGGATTCTACCCTATGAATTCGATATTTTCTGATGTTCTTAAAATGATTGAGCTCATTCTAGCCCTCTGTCTCCATAGAAAATTTCTTCATTTTAAGCATATGATATTGGTCACCCCATCTAAGTAAATCCTCTACTTTTTCTAAGAATATAGAGGTATCATTGTACATTGCCCCAACAATGTCTGACTCATTTTCAATCTAACAACCACTCTCGAAGACCTCAATGATAGGTTCCTTATTGGTTGTCTTCTTCCCTAGGGACATGTTTGAATCTAGAAAGAAAATATGGGATTATTGCAAAGACAAAGCCATAACTGAAACACATATATCCAAAAATAAGTTGTCTAGGTATTTTATATGAAATAGTCGAGGAATCAATAGTGCTAATGATGGGTAGAAAATCATCATATGACAATGAGAATGTAATAGCGAGCATGGTGAAAAACTTAATGGGAAACCGGAGAAACAAATTAGGTTAAAGAGGTAAAAAGGGGCTTGAAACTAGAGCAGTTATTACAAACTTCTTCGATGGTTATTGGTGTAGTTAATTTAAGTGTGCATATAGATCGTTTTGTAAATAAAAGGTGTTGATGTTAAAGACTCTAGTGTACACTGGAATGACTCATGCGAAAGGCTTCAAAGACACTTGGTAAGTTTGTGACTAAGTATCCAAAAGAATGGAAAATGCCACATGGAGAAGTGAGTTTGCAAGTGAAGAAACCAACAATGTTAGTATTAACCCCACTGGTGAAACGAAAGGAGTTAATATCAAGTTCTCTAAGTATACTGAGTGGGTTTCTACAAACATTTCTAAAGGTACCGAGGTAGTTCACATCAAGTTTTCCTATGAGGTATGAAAACTGATGAATTTTATACTAACTCCTCCAGTAATACCAAAGGATTTTTTCTAAAAATGTCTGAAGAAGTCGAAGGTGTTCAAGTTAAGTTTTTCGATCATAAAGGATTTTCCAAAGAAACACTAAGTCTTGCCGAGGTTTTTTCGATCTATTTTTCATTAGGGATGGGGAAAAAGGAGGGTTGAGGAACATTGTATGAGGGAAAGATAGAGTATGGGATGGCCATCATGGATGTCTTAAGGTTTTGAGTATCCTTGTGGCTTCAATGTTGATTCTACTTTGTGGAAAAAAATTCACATAAAGTATAATTGTGGGAGACATGATGAAGGAAGGCCAAGGGGAGAGGGGGAGTTTATGTTAAGGGTAGAAGTGGAGAGTTTCCACCACAAAGAACTTGGGATAACTAGGTCCAAATGGAAACAAATAAAGCTAAAAATAAATGATAAAACCCTAACCCTGGAACGATTCACCAGTGAAAGAAAAAGGGCACGACTGGATTATGGCTTACCTGGAAATTCATCGACATGTGGATATGGGTAAATGGATGGTGTGATTCTTTCATCTCTTTGGAAAATCAATGTGGAATTTTCTTTGGTCCTCTTTTTTCAGTCTTTTAGTGAATAAAGGTGAATAGATGAAGGGGGAGAGACACATTTTATAAGAATTTGGGTGTAATAAATGTGATATGACGTTCGGAAGGAATCAACAAAGTTGGTGAGAAGTACTCTTGTATACACTGGAGGACTTCATGGGAAAGTCCTCGATGTATACCAGAGGATTTGGTATGAAGGGTAAAGGTGTTCATCGAAATATAATACAGTTACTCCTTTGGTTTGACCGAATGAGTTTATACAAAATTCTTCGGTTAAACCAGAGGAATTGGCATAAAGTTGCATGATCGTAAAAGACTCTTCATAGAAAATTGTAAGAATCTCATCGATGGTTACTGGATTTCTTGGAGGGGACTGCTATGGTGTACAATGGAGGAGTTTGAGGTAATGATTCATGTGTACACTAGAGGAATTTACACTAACTCGTCTTAAAACCAAGAAATCAACTTAAAACATTTTCTTAAGTGCCCAAAGTCGAAAGATGAAAATTTGGCTGAAATATGAAACTTAAAGTTGCATTCTTAGATTGGGAGGAGAAATCATCAAGAAGACACAAGTGAAGGAGTTTTTAAAAAGAAAAACAAAGGGGCTCCATTTTCTCGGGTGACGACGTTTACCAAGTAAAAGTACAAGAAAATGGAGGGTTGTTGGTGCCTGACACAAAAAATGGTGAAAAACTGGGTGAAGACGTGAATCTCTATAAGGTGGCATCCAAACAAAAACATTTAAGGGGAAGAAGCATTGTAATTCATGAACTAGGACATAAAGAGTAGGTCCCATAGTTTTCCAGAGTGAAGATTCTTATGAGACAAAGTTTGTATGATACAAAGGGGAAGCTAGGACCATGCCTCATAACATATTGGTTGTTAACACATATTTCTTCACATGAAAATGGATTTGGTGAGGCATGAGGAGTACTATATGGAATCTAGACACGAGGAATGCCGACATTACAAGTTGTTATGAATTTTTGTGGTATTGATCTATTTCCAATGAGCGTCCATAGCTCTAACAGAGTCACCCTAGTGTCACAAGGATTTCTCCACTACTAGTGAGTGTCCATAGCCCTGACAGAGATACTTTCATGTCCCACACAATTTATAATTCCTTTCCCCAAGCCTTTACCTTTTAAAATTTAATTATTTTATGCTGAGAGAGAGGTAGATAGGTGGGATTCTAGTGTTCCCTTAAAGGAACTAGGGATGACACTTGTGATGGCAAGATTTTCCAACTTGATTATAGATGAGGGAACTCTCTGAGTAACATTATCTAGAGTACTAAAAAATTATCTTCCAAAAACATTTCTTCTTAGTCCAATCAACACAAAAACAATGTTCTTAGGTAGGGCCTTTCATTCCTCACTTTGTCACATTTTAAATGTACAATTCTTGTGTACTACTGAACTATGTTTTGATACTATATATGAATTGAATTGATGCAAAACAAAGCTACATAGTCAGGGATGGTCTATGCTTGGAAGCCAGGTCACAAAGCTATCAAGTTGTTGACATCAAATGTCCTATACTTTAAAGGTATGTCTAGGACCAAGCTATCAAGAATTTGAGAAATTTAGAGTGATACTTCTCAAGGGAGAAAGATAAAAGAATCAAAATCAAATAGACTACAAAATAGTGAATCAGATGTAAAGAAAACATAAATAAAAGTAAAATTGGGCAAAAAAACAAACCAATTTTATTTATTTATTTAAATACAAGAAGGGAGATTCCACAGAGGCTAATTGATGTAGTGCTTCAGGATTTGCTCATTGAGGGGGAGGAGTTCAATGTCCCCTTAAATATTTAGAAAATGGTAACTTCCTTGGGCAATTTTTTCTTTGACCGTGTAAGGTCCAAGACACAATTGTTGGAATTTTGAATTTTTTCCATCCTCATGTGGCTTATTCGATTTGAGAACCAGATCACCAACTTGGAAGTCTTTCTCACCAGCAGAATTGTGATCAAAACAATGCTTAATTTTATATTGGTGAGATTAAAACTTGGTTTTTACCTTGACACGATTCTCTTCTATATTCAACAAAATATCAATGCGTAATTGGATGACGGGACATTCTCTCCCGCAAGATTGTTGGGTGAGTTGTAGGGAAGGAAGGTGTTAAGCCTTAAATAGTGGATCATTACCCATTAATTGGGGCATATTACATTATTAGTGTTATTTTATTTATGTTGGATTTAATCCATTAGTTGTAATTATACCTCCTAGTTTCCTATATATACCAAGGAGACATTTCCATTTGGAATCATCTTGGAATTGAACATTTATGTGGGCATAAGGAGGTTTCCCCCTCGAAGAGGCTTATTATATGAATTTATCTCTTTTTCAAGGCGTTGAGTACTTATTCTCAGGTTTTTCTATGCTATATTGATATTTGGTTTCTAACATATGGTATCAGAGCTCAAGGTCTTGGGGTTTCACTGCTACATTTGAGACACCTTCGCATTTTCTCTATAACATGTTTTATACAACGATTCATAAGGAATTGATTGGATGATATTTACTAGATATATACATATACGTTGGGTTAAAAGTTTATCTCCTGAGGCCTTATACTTTCGGAGATACATCCTTTCTAAGATAGGGTTCCATAATCATCCTGAATTGAGTCATTGCAGAATTTTCGCTATAAAAATTTTGATGTAACGTTTCAGACCCTGAAATATAGAGGATATTCACATAACTTAGTAAGGTATATGTGGTAACAGTTTCAGATTCTGGGTCATCCTAAATTTATATATACGCCCTGTGGAATATAGGCTATCTAACTAGTCCTATTGACTAGTATCAAGAAGGCGTTACAAGTAAAACAATCATAACTTATTCCTAGAGTATCAAAATTGAGTGAGACCAGTTGCATTGGATAGTGGAAAGACCGTAGTATCTCTTTTACGAGTTTCAGAATTTAATATTAATTATTTTGGGTGGGGCGTGATATACAAGTGACATTTCCTAGAAAGGAAAACAATCAACAAGTTGTGGGGAAGTTACCATAAATTCTACTTGGCACATCCAATTTTGATCATACCTATGGCAGTGTAGAGAAGAAATATCAGATACCTACCAAAAAAAAAGCATACTCGGAAGGGCTGAAATTTTGGAGATACAATAAAAGGAATATTGTCTAGCATAACCACCTCAAAATCAAGGTTTAAAGTAATACTTGGCCAACCTGCCACCAAAAAAGGGAACTTCTACACCAAATAAGCCTCCAGACAATCCTACTCTGACTCTTGATGAAGGTGAATAAATCCGTAGGGACATAAATGATTTACAAAATAAGATACTAACAAAATATGAACTACAAGAGATGGAAGCTAAGTTGGAGGCAATAAATACTAAGATGGATGGTTTAAATGAGGAGATCATGGAAGGATTGAAAAATTTCATAATAGAGAGGACACCTGAAAGTGAAAATGTATCCCATGAAATTCATGATGAGGACACAAGGAAGGTGAATAAAAAATGGAGAAACTCCAACTTTGTATTGAAGACCAACCACATTCCTAAGATTGATATTAGGAAGTTTGATGGCAAGGACCCTATCACATGGATACTTTAGATGAAGAAATTCTTTGATTTACATAATGTGCCACATACACGAAAGGTACGAATTGATTCTTTATATTTAGAACCCAATCAATTTGTATGGTATCGATGGCTTTGTTCTCGCAAATCAATCGTCACTTGGAAAATTTTCACAAAAGAAATGATAGCACACTATGAGGATACAAGGAGAAATACCTTATTTAGCCAATTGATAAATCTCAAGCAAAAGGGTTCAGTTATAGAGCACATTGAGAACTTCCAAAGATTGAATATAAAGGTAACAAATATTCCAGATGAACACTTGATTGATGTATTCATAGGAACTTTAAGGGATAACATTCAACATGAGGTTCACCTTTGGGAACCCAAATCATTGGAGAATGCATTTAGGGTGGCAAGAAATGTTGAAAGAAAAAATATGGCTATGGCTACTAGAAGGACCAATCCTAAGATCTATAGAAAGA
>SNQJ01S0152878.1:0-22853 GCA_010110895.2 Picea sitchensis | reverse complement strand
TTTTTTTTTTATAAATATTTTTATTCACCAAATTTCATCTCATTTTTAAAATATATCTACCTTTCATTAATCTTGGTGTAGAGGATAACAATCACAAACTAAACCCAATTAACACCCAAATTTCTGTTGTTACCACTTATTAGTAATAGGTTTGTGTGAAAAGTGACCAAACACTCTTATAATAACGAGTAAAACAACCAATCAACTAAAATTCCATTATTTCTTACTAATGACAAATCCTATTGTTGGTTGTTTTGAAAAAATCATTCTACTTCTTCGAATGGAATGAACTAGGGAAGAAAATGTTTTTTGGCATGGAAATGTGGTCTATATATTAACATATTCAAGAGAAGTATTACAGAGGAATGTGAGCATATCACCTCAAGTGTGCTAAAGATGACCTTGAGTCCTCTCCTTGGGCTCCTACTTCACTTTAGGTTCTTTAATCTAACAACATTTTTAGGATTCCTTCCATCATCATTTTGACAACTTAACTATAGGTGCACTTGAATCCTCTCCTTGGGCTACTACTTGAATTTAGGTTCTTTTTATCTAACAACATTTTAGGTTTCCTTCCATCCTCATTTTGACAACGTAACCATAGGTGATGGAAATATAGAGATAGAACTTCAACAACATAATGATAGGGAAATGAAGACCTGGGATTGGTGCAAGTGGACAACTTCATCCAAGGGAAGTACTAGTGGGTGAAAATGCGAAGACGAGTAACACTTTTTGGAAAGAATCTTGTGAAGAAATGTGATATTTATTGTTTCAATAAAGAAAATAGTCATTGAAATATCTTGGTTGAAAGTTAAATAATCTTTTGGATAAGAGTTAAAATTCTTGGTCGAAACATTTTAAAATGTCTCAACAAAGAGTTATGATTCTCCCCCTACATTCTTGGTCGAGGGTTATGATTCTCCCCCTAGATTCTTGGTTGAAAATATTTAAACTCTCAATCGAGAATATTATCAACTGTTGATTGAGATTTTTTATGTCATAAATGAGGTTGAAACAATTGATCATACCATATTTCCAAATTTCGACCAAATAAAAGACTACACTACATTGCACCATAATATAATCTCTATACTCCTTGCAAACCATGTAACACCATTCAAATTAGACACAACATTCTTGCGACGAATTAGCTATACTTATATCGACAAATTTTTTTCGTCAATAGTATAACAAATTCGTCGCAAGATTATTTACATTCGTCTCTCTTGCGCCAATACCAAATGATGATTGGATTCATTTCATATTTGGTTTATCAACTTGAAATTAAAATTTGAAACTTTGCAAGCTAGCTGGACCTTGAGTCAAATACAAATATGAAATTTGGAATCATTAACATATCTTCTAGAACATATGAAAAATAAGGTTTATGGTTTACATGATTGTAACGACCCCATCGTTATGACAACAAGCAGATTTTTTTTTTTTTTGGTTTGTTTTAGGGGTTAAGAGGCAATTAATGGACCTAAGACATCGTTGTAGCCATTATTGTTGTTTCCAGGTTAAAGGGGAAGTCAACAATTGAGGAAAACTCGAGGCCTTTCAACCACAAACGCAACCCACAATTGGTGGTGAATTCGAGGTGGATAACATGAAAAGCAATAATCTAAATCATGGCAATTTCGTGGCCAATTAAGGCAGAACACAGTCAATAGTTTAACAACAAAAATTGTGGGAGATACTGCAATTATAGTCAATCTTTTTTGGGAAAAACTGTGGGCATTTACAACAACCTCAGCCATGCGTTGAATGGAAAATTCGTGGGCCTTCAACAGGAAAACACAAACAAGTTTTTAAAGGCAAAAGTGGTCGATTCACATCAAGTAAATTTATGATTTAAAGGCTAAATTCGTGGGCGATTTCTACAGCAACAAAGTCAATTTATAATTATAAAAAACGTGGTCATTCCAACAAGTAAAGTTATGATTTAAATGGCTAAATCGTGGGTAATTTCTACAGCATCACGGTCCACGTTTTCAAGCAAAAATTGTGGGCGTTAACAACCACTCAAAAAACGATTGGGATCCACAAATTGTGGGCGTTAAGTCTGGTAAAAAAAATTCCTGTGTAATAAAAGAAAATCCGTGACAGTCAAATAGTGGGAATAAAATTCTGAGTATTAAATTCATGGTGATGAACTATGGCAATAGTAGGGATGCAGAGTTATAATTCAAGCAAAACACAGAACACAAGGAATTATAATAGTGGTAACAACAAGGAGTTATAATGCCATTTTCATTTGCCTGGGTTACCCAACAATGCAGACAGGGATATAAAGGAAACAATGATAGTCAAATGGTGGGAATAAAAATTCTAAGTATTAAATTCATGGTGATGAACTATGGCAATAGTAGGGATGCAGTTATAATTCAAGCAAACACAACATAAAAATTTAATTAGTTGGTAACAACAAGGAGTAATGCCATTTTCATTTGCCTCAAGGTTAACAACAATGCAGACAGGATATAGAGGAAACATTTTCATTGAATTCAAGCATGAAAATCATAGTCCAAGAAAAAACACAGGCCAAGATAACAAAGACGTTTTTTTTTTTCTTTCCAAGATCCTAAAACGACAGAAAATTACCCGCTTGTCCAATTTGCTAAGATACCAACAAACAAAGACTAAGAAATAACACAAACCTATCCAATTCTACTGTACCAATTATAAAACACAGACTTAGAGATTAAAGGGTTTTTATATTTCCTGGATGCCCAAAAAAAAATGCAGAGTGAAACTAAATATTCTACAGTCCAGATACCAATTTATAAAAAATGCAGATTAAGATTAAATATTTTACATTACCGTGACACTAACCAACGCAGATATACTTTATCCAAGAATAAAACACCAAGGTTAAAATTTTCCATCAATACAAAACGAGTTATAAATTGTCCAAGAATAATAAACATGTGGCCTAAATTGATCCATCAAGATATAAAAACGGGGCAAAAATGAGATAACGACAAGCTAAAAGCATGCCGAGTTTAAGGATAAAATTCCAACAATCACATTTGTAGGGTTAAAAAAAAAACGCATCCGGGAGCAAGGAGAACCTTCATCCAAGGAAAAACATCAAGGATAGACGACTGATAGGTGTGTTCGTCACTCATCATCCTCGCACAAAAAAAGTAGGGTGTTGAGATCCATAGGTCTATTAACACCAAGGCAACGATCGTAGACTGTGCTCCTGATGACTACTAGCACTAATGTGAGCTAGGGATGAAGGAAAAGTAGACCACAATCAACACAATCAAAACCACAAGATCTGGCCAAGACATGCCAGGTATCGAAGGCCATGGGAAATCAAACAATCATCCAAATACAATATGGGAAATCTACCATCAACTAGAACGTTATGACTAACATATTCTTTACTTGATATAAGCATACATAACTGAAAACATAATTAATACTAACATTCTACCATGTGGAATAAATACATGACGCCACCAATCGCCTACCTCGAGTTGATGTCCTTATGCTCCGCACTCCACTTGCCATCGATGACTAATCGATACCTCCCAAATTCAACGCCAGGCACTTCTTCCCTTAGCCCTCGATCCACAAAGGCCACACACACTATTAGAGATTCAACTAGCTCCCACTACCGCAAGGTCAAGCTACCACTCCTTTCACCTCCAGCCTGCGTCCCAACTCCCATGCTTGCTATCAAGTATATATCAAGCATAAAGCAGAAAAAGAGATCCATCATCCTTCTACTCCCTTCATTATATAGAGTTTCAAGTGCCTTACTTGCCTAAAATCATTTAATTAAAGTTTTAAAATTTAAATCCTAAAATTCCTCCCCGTACAAGTGTCACCGATCCCCTTCATTCCTCCAAAATTAATTTCTTTAATTAATTAATTATCCTTATTTCTCACTCACCTAGAGTCACTCCTATAATCGCCTTCCAAGGGTGCCATGCCTTCAGATCTAATGCCCAAGGGCGCTACTCTCCTTGATCAATTTGGTAGATAAAACCCCGGAGTCATTACTAATTCTCCAGTAAACTTAGGAGAATTAAGGCCTCTATGAATAAGGCCTCGTGATTATTGTGTGTCCCTAGAATCATTGTGAGGATCGTTGCGATTCCTCATCATATCATTGGTCCTCTGAACTAGGTAATCCATTAACCTATAGTCTCGAGCCATGGTGGGAGTATTAGTAGGTTGTATGGCTGCTTATCCACATCTCTCCTCAACTTGTCTCAGTCGCACATCCTTTACTTCCACATGAGCGTCCGTCATAAAGCTATCATTATTCGCATTATCACGAATTGTCAGAATATATCCATTTCATATCATCTAATCAGTGATGCACTAATATCACATATAAACACCGAACCCCAATGGTACACTCCCCCGACTTGATCTGGAGTCCAAGGTTCCATCGATGCCTCTTCATACTTGAGGTCCAAAGTCCTACACACTGCAGAAAACCGAGTCAATAACACCTTCGCCTATGTCAATGCAGTGAAACAACATGTCATCAACCTATAATGCCTCATAATTAAAATCAATGTTTAATAGTATAATAACTGATCACGGCGAAAGTAAATCCTCAAAGAATGTTCATTTTAGTGCACAAGACAGATGTTATATTACACTTCTTGGTCTAAACTGGCCCCAAATTTCACACAAGATAAATGTCATCAAAGTGTACCACAAAATGTCATGTTTCCATCTTATCAAACAAAAATGGAACTGCTAGCGCATATCATATACGTCTTCAGGTCACCGAAAGTGCATCATAGCTATCTCTAATCGACCTGACTCCGCTTCTACAAGATGTCACCACGATATCCAAGTATGATGGTTGGCTCAACTAAGGAGCCACCTCTCATCCTATACTGCATTTTAACTCATAACACAATATGTAGATCAATACTCTCAGAGGGTCACTATTAAGGAATCATGTCTCAAAATGTATACATGAAAAACATCGTGCAAAATCCTCAAAGAATCACTTCAACACTAGTTATAGCTATGGGCCCTTTCTCTCATAATCTTGAAAGGTCCCACGAACATAGGAGAGATTTTATCTCCTTTACAAACTTGATCGAACTCTTATAAGTTTTAACCCGCAAGAAGATTTCATCACCAATTTTGTAACTACTTGGCTGACACGATGCATCAACATAACTCTTATGTCGATCTTGGACTTCTTTAATCTTTTGTCTTATTGTTTTTATTTTCTTCCATTTCTTGATTGCTTAAGGTCCCCACTGTGACTCCTATCTCAAGAAGATCCTAACTCAAAGGGCCCTAGCGGTCTCCCGTGAAAGAAACTCGAAGTGTGCCATCTTAATGGTGTCAGTAATCACAGCAACGCATCTGCACTGAAATAATTTCTTCCTAATGATTTTGCTGGTCTATTACGCATATGCACAACATGTCTTCAAGGTTCCGTTTGTTTGCTATTCAGTTCAAGGCCTCCGGTGATATATTTGGTTAAGGATGGGTTCTCAAGGCTCTTGGAACTCATCCAAAATCGCTTCAAAGGAACACTCCCATCCACGACGATATTATAATCCTCTTAGGCACGCCATGAAGCCTCAGCAATCTCACTGATGAAAAATATAACTATGTCAGGTGCCTGATAAGTCGTACGACAGTAATAAAGTGATCACTCTTCGTTTGAGTGTCTACTACTATGAAAATAGAATCATGTCTCCTTGGCCGGGCAATCCACAATAAAAATCCATCAAATAACCTCCTCCTATTTAAATTCCGGACGAAGGCAGGTTGTAGTATCCTGATGTCTATGTTCATCATTTCACTGCTAACATCTTTGAAATATCCGCCATATAGTTGACTATGTCTTCCTTCATTCTTTTCTAGAAGAATAAGGGCTTAAGGTCTACTCTCATCTTCATGACTTTAAGAGCCATGTAGACCATTTATGAGCTCATCTTAGGATCAAGTTCTCAACTCATCATTCAAGGTATGTAAATCTGATTTTAAACTTCAATAATCCATCATCATCAAACGTAAACCCTTCAAATCTTTGGTACCATCATCGTTTGGTCCTCGATAAAACCCTCGACCTCTTGTACCACTCATCATCAGAATTTAGAATCCTTTCATGTAGATTTGTCTGAAGTGGTAACATTGAAAAGATGCATGGTCTTTGAATCAATGCATATGCCACTTCTGTTCACTATCTCTTTTATATAAGTAATCTCAAAGTCGCATTAAGCAATTCCAATAAACGCTATTGTCGCACGCTCTCGTGTTTCTTTTATGCAATATGTGTTGTAGCCCATAGTGGTCGGGCCTTTTAGTTCAAATTTTCATCCAACAAGGTAGTGTCTCCAAACCAAGGTATAACGATGTATAATAACTCTAAATCATAAGCTGTATATTCTCCCTTATGCCTTCTTAGTTTCCTCTGATGTAAGCTTTATCACTGATCAAGATTGTATCAAGATTTCCACCTAAGACTTCCTTTACGCACAAGCAGATAATGTGAAGTCCACGCCCATGTCGGTGACCCTTAGTATTGGTAAGGAGTTGTTAACAACTCCTTGAGCCTCCATATGTCTCGTGCATTCTCTGTCCAAACAAACTTGTTTTTCTTCTACAATTCCATCAGATTTGCTATCTTCAAAATCCCTCGACTAACCATCGATAGTATCCTGCTAGACCCACATGAAGCTACATACTTTTGTAGATGTTTGATCGCAATATGCCATTCCATAATAGCCTCTACCTTTGGTGGATCCATGATGATACCTCACCGAGATGATATGCCCTAAGTAGTGAATCTTTGATTTCATTGATAAAATGAGCATTTGGAGAACTTCCCATACAATTTGTGCTCTCAAGAAACACCTAGGTACCAAGCTGGTGATCATCCTTTCTCTCCGCTGTTGTCCGAGAGAGAGGAATCAAAAAGATTATCACGAATACTTTTGAAGAACTTATTCAAATACTGTGGAACACCCAGTTCGTCAAATTCATAAATACCCCTGGGTTGTTTGTTAGTCCAAACGGTAAATTAGTAAACTCATGATGTCCAAAACTTGTCTTAAAGTTGGTCTTAGGACATCATCCTCCTTGATCCAGAACTAGTGATACCCTGATCACAAAACGATCTTTTGAGAACATCGTCATTTCTTCATTTGATAGAACAAATCATCAATCCTTTGAAACATATATTGATTCTTGATCTTGGCCTTTGTTCAATTGATGGTATTCAATGTAGAGCCTCCAAGACCCATCCTTATTTCATATGAAAAACTGATGTACCCTAAGGTGACATATCGGACGACAACCCTAGGTCCAACAACTCTTCACTCCCATTCTCAACCTATAACCTGTGGTCAACATTCGATACATGCTTCTAGCTATCGGTTAAGTCCCCGCTTTTAGGTCTATAGTAAACTCCAATTCTCTCCTAAGACATCCTGTAACTCTCCGAATGTGACGCTGGTAAACTCTTTCTTACCACAGGAAGGTGTTCAGACCTTCCACTACCTCTTCATTTAATGCAAGGATCACATAAATATTACACCCCTAGCATGCTCTTTGTAGTCAAGAAGAAGAGATGAACCCTGTGGAAACCTCGTTCACTTCCTACTATCACACGTCTTTTTTCCTTCATCATCGACTAAGCTCCACTGTTACATATAATTGAGTATTGCATCATGCAATTCCAACCATTCCATACCAATAATGACATCATAGTATCCTAATATCGGACATGCTGTGCTGGCCCCTGTGACAAATCTCCTCAAAGTTAAGGGTACAACCAGAATCCTTTCCTCCAACCTTTGTTGGCTCCTTGCCATCTCTACTGGCTAAATCACCCTGCTTTTGAAATTCCTTTTAATTTTAATGTATTTTAGGCTGTACCATAAATGAAACTTTGTATCACCAGATCTATCAAATGTTGCTGCCCGTCACGACGGTACTGGCTATCTCAGCACATTCGACCGATACTGGCCTCGTATGTTATTCATCACATGAATCTGATGGCCTTGCCCATATCTCCCATGGTAGGGTCCAACTGATCCGCATCGGCTCCCTTCCATCGGGCAATTCTCGTAGTGTGGTTCCCTCACACGCCCAATAATTCCTTCTTCGTCCAGCATCTCGTACTAAGCAGAAGATGATGGCCCACACTCGAATCCTAGTCTATTTTGGTTTAACATGCCTAAACTGGCTGTCAGCCGCGTCGATACTACATCGACATGCTATGGTCCCGACATAAGCTGCTCATATACCGAGAAGGCTACGCCGAGGTAGTATCAGATCCCCTTTGGAAGCCATTTATATCCCGCATGTGTCCGGCTAGTGTCTAATGCCATCAGGTATAGGATGACACTTGTCCTACTGGGTCTCGAGTCCTACTCTAACCCCTAATCGATAAGATCCTCTACTATGAGGCCTTCGACGTAAATCATGCAATGTTTGAGGTATCATAATCCTAACCTTTTCACGAAATCTGACATTAATTCAAAGCACAAACCTATTGACCTTTAGGTTTCTAAGCAGCAGATGCGCATATACCAGAGTATCTCCATGAATCATGCCTCGTACTTGGGCACCGTATGACTTCCCTGTCATAATGAATTGAACTCATTGAGCTAATGCTCAATGAATTCCTCCGATAGGTACCTCGAAACTATTCCTGAATACCTATGACATGTCTTTCATTTAACATGTTCATCAGGCAGGAGTATCTTCATCATAGAAGAGTGTCTCTTCAGCTTGAAAGACTACTGATTCGACTCATGCTGGATATAGTCAAGGTAAAGCACATTGCCATATTCAACCATGCCTTAGCTGCTGTTCCGCAAATTCAAATCCCAGAAATTTGGATCTTTCGGAGCTCACAAGAATGCTACCAGTACCGACCGTAGCACACAGTGGACCCTTAAGGGGTTCCAGTACTATGGCCTCATGTCTGTCCAAATGACTGATCATTGCCTCAGAAATGCGCTGAAAATACCTCATCATCCCAACCATGTCACCCACTGCTATCTGCTCCTACCCAGAAACCTTTTCATCTCCCTAGGGGTTGGATCCTCAGGCGTGGATGTTGCTGGTGGCGTCGCGCCTCCTCCCTTAGTATCCCGTCGTCTGCCTCCGTGACGCCCTCTAACCATGATTGGCCCGCGACGCATAAGTCACTCAATTAGAAACATTATAATCAACCACATCAATGGAAACTACAGAGATTCCTAGTCACGCTTGAACTCATCATACCATATGTAATCTGCCCATCGTTAATGGCTAACAAACAATTTTTTGTTTGTTTTTGTTTTAGAGTGTTAAGAGGCAATTAATGGGACCCACATATCATCATTGGCCATTATTGTCGTTTCTAGGTTAAAGGGGCAGTCAAAAATTGAGGCAAACTTGAGGCCTTTCAACTGCAAACGCAGCCCACAATTGGTGGCAAATTCAGGGTGGATAACAGGAAAATAAGTCATCTAAATCATGGAAATTTCATGGTCAATTAAGGGGGGACACAGTCAACAGTTTAACAACAAAAATCATTGGAACTATTGCAATTACAGTCAATCTTTGTTGGGAAAAACCATGGGCATTTACAACAACCTCAGCCACGCATTGAATGGAAAATTCATGGGCCTTCAACAGAAAACATGCATGTTTTAGAGGAAAAAATTGTAATAATTCACAACAAGTAAATTTTATGATTTTAAAGGCTAAATCTCAAGTGGTGGATTTCTACAACAACAAAGAGTTAATTTCTAATTTATAAAAACGTATCATTCCAACAAATAAAGTTATGATTTAAATGGATAAATCGTGGGTGATTTCTACAACCACTCAGTCAATGTTTTCAAGCAAAAGAAATCAATGGTGTTAACAACCACTCAACAAATGGTTTGGAGAAACAAATTGTGGGCGTTAAGTCTGGTAAAAAAAAATGTGTAATAAAAGAAAATCCATGATAGTCAAATAGTGGGAATAAAAAGTCTGAGTATTAAATTCATGGTGATGAACCGTGGCAACAGTAGGGACGCAGAGTCATAATTCAAGAAAAAAATAGAACGCAAGGAATTATAATCACGGTAACAACAAGGAGTTATAAAACCGTTTTCATTTGCCTAGGTTACCCAACAACGCAGACATGGATATAAAGGAAACGTTTTTCATTGAATTTAAGCATGAAAATCATAGTCCAAGTAAAAATGCTAGTGCCAAGATAATGACATGCTTTTTGTTTTTCATTTTCCAGATCCCAAAAATGTAGATGAAAATTAATTGTTAGTCCATGCATATGATACTCAACCAACAGACTAAGAAATAACACAAACGATCCTATAATTCTAGTGTACCAATTATAAAACATAGACTTAGAGATTAAAGGGTTTTTCTATTTCTGTGATGCTCAAAAACACAGAGTGAAACTAAATCTTCTACAGTCCAGATACCAATTTATAAAAAGATGCAGACTAAGATTAAATCTTTTACATTACCTGGACACAATCCAATGTAGATTATACTTTATCTAACAACAAAATGCAGGTTTAAAATTTTTCCATCAATACAAAACACAAAGTTATAAATTGTCTAGGAATAACAAACACAGGGTCAAAACTGATCCATCAAGATATAACAACAAGGAAAAAATCTAGACAACGATGAAGATATAAGCATGAAGTTTATGATAAACTTCCCAACAATCACATTGTGGTTAAATAAATGCATTAAAGGTAATACAGAACTATCATGCAAGGACCTATTATCAAGGTGGACGGTTGATTGCATTATCCTTCATTTCCATCATCCACGCATTTAAAAGCAGGCACTGATCCAGGTCTATTAACGCTGGCTAATGACTTAGGATCAGGTTCTAGACGATTTCTTAGGTATGAACTGGGATGAGCTTAGGATAAGGAAAAGTAGACCCCACTAACACAATCAAACCAGGATCTACCAAGACATGTCTAGAATCAAGGCTATGGGAAATCAAATAATCATCCACCATTATGGGAATTCAAATACTATCAACTAGGAACACTATGACTAATATATTATTTACTTGATATAAGCATAAAGAACTGAAAACATAATTCATAATAACATTCTACCATGCAGCCAAAGAAGCATAATATTGCCACCAAGCCTGAAAGTTGATGTCCCAGACACTGTGTAACTCCGCTACAACCGATGAGATTCTCACTCTAAGACTTCCCAACGCTAGGGTTTCTTCCCCATCTCTCTGAATACAAAGGCTGCCACACACTATCATAGATTAAGCTACCTACTAGTTCTACATGAGCACATCTCACCGAAGCTGGTATCCCAACTTCCCACAAGCTAAGTCAGTCAAATATAGATTTATGCACAGAATATTACACAAACAAGAGATCCATCACCCTCCTCCTCCATTATATAGAGTCAAGTCCCCTACTTTCCTAAAATCCCATTTAATTAAAGCTTTTTAAAATTTGAATCCTAAAATTCCTCCCATACAAGTGTCACTCCATCCTTTATTCCTCCAAAAATTAATTTCTTTAATTAATTAATTGTCCTTATTTCCCTACCCACCTAGAGTCACTACTAGAATCGCCCTAGGTGTCCCCAAATTCCTTGCTTTTAATGACTTTCCTAGCTATTAAATTTCTTGTTCAATTTAAATTAGAAATCTCTTAAAATGCTAGATACCCTACTAAGCTTGACTTTTCTTCTTTTCCCCTTTGTGTTTCCTTTCTTTTATATGTTTCCTGCCTAATTTCCTAAATATTTTAGATTTCCTTTTCCCTTTTCATTTAGAACTCAAATTGGCAGGTGTATAAATTAACTTTTTCCTTTTCCCTTTTTAATTAATAAAACTAAATTATCATAAATAATAAAACAATTAATTCTTTTAAAATTTTATCTTAACATTTTTATGGACCAATTCAATTTTATTTCTTCATTATAATATTTAATGAAGATTATATTTATTATTTTATTTATTTATTATATATATATATATATATATATATATATATATATATATATATATATATATATATATTATGCTTTTATATATAGATAAATTTTACCATCAGCATAATTTAGACCTAGACCTAAATTGTATACAATTTTATTAGGAAATTGTTTTAAAATTTATTATCATACTATTCTTCCTAAGGCCATCTAGGCTCATTCAATTATAATTAACAACACAACGTGTCTCTTCAGGATCCACTAGGTGCTCCAAGGGTGCCACTACCATTTGTTCCCTATGCCGACATGCCTCTTCGTGAAGCACTACGTTGCTCCAAGGGTGCCACTCTCCTTCCATTTTTCTCAGGTAACATGCTTTTCCTTCGTGACGACCACTTGCCTTAAGGTGCCACTCACCTCTTGGACTGCATTTGAAGACATCAAAACCTTTGAGTCAATACTCCATTGTGTGAATCCCAGTATGGGAGACTAAGGGCCCTAAGGAATAATGCCTCTGCCTTATTGCGCACCCTTTATAATCATCGTGAGTGACTGTTACAGTTTTCCCTCATGACATCGAGGGTCTCTCGAATTATGTAATTGTTAACCTACAGTTATGGCCACGGCGGGAGTTCTAGTAGCTTGTGGCAGGGCTTTTGTCTACACATCTCCCTCAACCTCTCTGTAGTCATGTGCGTGATCCCTTTACTCTACATGTGAGTCCGTCGACAAGCTATCGCCACTTACATGCATTCATCAATGAATCATGTCATAACATATCCATACCATATCATCTAATCAGATGCACTAATATCACATATGAAACAATAAACCCTTAATGGTACATTCTCACTGATCCAAGAGTCCAAGGTTCCATCATGCCTCTGCTTCCTCAATGTCCAGAATCATGCACACTCAAAGAAACCAGTCAATAGCACTTGTCTATGTCAATGCGGTAAAACAACATGTCATCAACCCATAACGCCATAATCAAAATCAATGATTTAATAGTATAACTGGGATCACTTGTCAGCAAGTGTCATCAAAGAATAAGTTTGTAAGTGCACAAGAGCGAGATGTTACAATGATGAATTTATGATGGAAGAAAGTGGGTGTCTCGCTAAAATTTGAGTCCATAATCCTCCCATATCATGAATTCACACAAATAGTCTATCCATGTCACCAGTGCATACAAAAATGTTTGAAAACATTTCAACGCTAGCCCCATTCACATGAGGTCACTGTTGTCACGTCTAGTCTTCGTACAATTTCCATTCCTTGTTCCTCGCTCGCTCGCCCCTCGCCTCGCTCTCATTCCTTGTTCCTTGTTCCTCGCTCCTCATTCCTCATTCCTCGCTCCTCGCTCCTCGCTCCTCTCTGCCTCTTTTGACCATGGTGTAGTCCCCAAGATCCATTATATTTTGTACAAAACATACTAATGGCATAAATGTCCCATTGTTGTTAGACAAAATTAATATCCGCTATATAAGCTTTTATCCTTTTTCAAGGACTATGTAACGAATTCCAATTCTAAGAAGATTCAATAGGAAATAAGAACCTTAAGTTCTTTCCTTTACCATATGTGACATAAAACTATCATTCAATATTCAAATTGTTACATTTCATTTTCAGCATCATGTGTACCGAGGCTTGAGCCACACAAAGAAAATATACAAAGAATATTTGTCTTATGAACAAGATATGGTAATTATATATTTTGAGGTTTGGCATAGAGATTGTTCTTATAGACTATACTACACTGCACTCATAATATAAGTAGTACACTCCTTTAAAACCATGTACCATTTTAATAGATACTTCTCAATATCTTAAGCATGAATTAGCTATAATTTATATCACCTAAATTTTTCATCGATAGTATAGAAAAATTCGTCAAAAGAAGATATTTATATTTGTCTCTCTTTATGATACAAATGATGCTTTCTGATCTATTTCATATTTGAAGTTTATCAACTCTGAAATTAAAAATTTGATACTTTGCAAGCTACCGGACTCCTGTCAAATACAAATATGAAATTTGGGAATCACAATATCTTACTAAAACAGGATGAGATTATATATTATCACTTATGATTATGCCTAAGGGCACTAAAGGTATGCTAACCTAATATCTCCATGGTAAATCTATTAGTATCCAATCATTAGTTTTGAAGCTACATTAAAAAATCAAGGCATAGAGGGTTTGGTGAAGCTTGGTTCTCCTATATTTGTCTTGAAAACCTAAATTCATTCTAGGAGCATAAGTTAAAATATTATGTTAACTTCTCACTGAAGGTCATTGAATTTTTTTTTTGAAATTAACACACTTTGATCATTAGGGAAACACATCAAACTATCAAAGTGAATGTTAGTTTAGAGTCTAACAACAGATTACAATTATCCTCCATGACATGATTATACTCCATGTCATCAATGCTATGGTATATTCACTCTTTCATGTCATAAAATTCCCTAATGTAGGAACCATTATCACCATTGATTGGGTCAAATATTGTGATCCATCACAATGTCCAACACCTAACATTCTCACCCATTCTATCACTCACATTGATCCAATGAACTATGTGACCACTTCCATTACTTATGCTACATTGGCTCCCATTGAGTGTGAGCCAATAGATCTAGAACCACCTCCTCACCACTTCGACTTGGAGGTTGGTTATATTTGTTCACCGTTGGGAGTATCTAATTTGGTCCACAAGTGTAACAAAGAATCCCAACCAATGGTATGGATTTCTTGGCCCAAGTAGAAGATGAAATGTGTACAAGTGTGAATGCATAAAGTATGGTTGTTTATTTTCCTTAACATTCAAATAACAAAGATAAAGGAATATGAGTGAAACAAACCTTATGTGGTAGCTTCCTTGTGAACTAGTACTTGTTTGCAATACATAGGGATGTATATCCACACATGTCTATTTTTCAAACACATGACGCGACATGAGAAACGTCAAGCATTTTCACCAATTCTAGCTAAACATTCAAATAATCATCAATGCAAAAACCAATGACTGTGTATCTACCAAAAAAATCATCACCGTCTTAAAAAATCAACAACCTAACAAGTTGTAGCAATGACGTATACTCACACATCCAATCGAATTGGTGCAGAGGCCCTTTCCATTAAAAACACTTAGCTATCGACATAAGGAGAGTAACTGTGTGCTTTTAAAGTGTAACAGGTAATGTAGGGTTTACCACTATTATAACCGAGGCAATGACTATATACCAACCAACACAACTTCCATACGACCAAATGGGAGAGCCCGTCGACAATTACACAATCATCCAATAAAAAAATGAGTCGTAAAACGATAGGCCAGGCTGGTCTTCTTAAACAATTTCCAGAGTGGAGGGACAAGGTTGCTCCGTAGTCAACATGGGGAGAGTAGAGCCACTCTTTGTAATGGAAAAACCTCCAAGGCCATGGTGTATACAGGATGCACCACGAATAGTTCGTGGTCGGGCACAAATCCATGACAAGGGCCATAACTGAAACATAGGGCTCTAGTCTGGCCTGGCAAAGGTTATTTAATGCACGTAGGGTATAACCCTCGTTCTCTTCGATCAAAATTTTCTCTGATCATTTTGAGAATGTCTTCATGATAAGAAGATCAAGAGTAATGGTCCAATGATGTATCTTATGTGTCAAAGAGGTGTCCATGCATATCCAAAGTTTCCAAGTGATGATTTGAACTCTTGAATGTGAAAATGTCAAAAGTTAGCTTTCGACAGCTAAGGGTCGGTTTTCAATGTGTTATAAGCTACTAAAAGTTCTCACTTTTGGTAGCTAAAAAGGCAGGTGCAGGGTGTTCTTAGCTACCGAAAAGTGCAAAATTTTTCCAATGGTTAGCCTGTCCCATCAAACTCTCAAATCTCTATCGTTACACATGTCATGATGATTCTAAATGCCACCAAAATCGTGTATGAGGATCATTTGTCACAATCTGAGGCGTTCTATTATGATTTTAATTGATGTTTTGAGAAAGCATTAAAACCTAAGATATCAGATCCGAAATCCTTACTGTCATTTCGAGAATCTTCCATCATCGAAAATCATTTGTCATTATCAAACCCACCCAGCAAACCATATGGAATTATATTTTTTGAATGGGCATTATAGTTTCTAGTTTGCAAATTGTTCATTTCAAAGCTTGCCATTCAAACCACTAGTCTGCCTCACACAATTTTCCTCCATCTGACTTCCATTTCACCTTACATCAGCGTTGATCTTCCACTCCAGCCTGATTTTGTTGTTTGTAGGTATTAACATTTGTTGTAGATGAACAGTGGAGTAAATTTGCTTAGGAAGGACCTGAATGATGTCTTATATCTGGAATCTCATCCTGAGATTTGCCAGATGTTTAAAGAAGAAGGTTGTTAGAGGTATTGTGAGAAATTGCAGGGGTATCACCATGGTGTTGTTGAAGCCTTTGCTCAAAGATTTGATGTTGCAAAAGTAATATTGGGACCAATTGTAATGCAAATTGATGAGGCCAGTGTTGTCGCAACAACAAATATGCCTAGGAAAGGTGAGAGATGGTTTAAAACAACTGTCACTAAGGATATTGACTTCAGATCTTACCTTAAGCCTGATTTTCAAAGCATTATTTTGTAGAAGGATGTTCCCAGGTCTTACCTGGAGGAGAAATGGAAACATTTTCTTAAGGAAATTCAAGTGCACATCACTTTTGAGGGTAGATATGGTAGAGTCATGCTCTATCACTTCAAACAGATGAATCATTTTACAGGAAAGTGTCCTCTCAATCTACCCCATTACCTTCATAGGAGCTTGACTAATATATCAAGCCAAGTTCAAGCTAAGCCTGAGAAGGTGCACAATAGGCTTTTCCATCATGGCCTCATAAATCTTATAGTGATGGAGGAACTCCAGCGAAGAGAGAAGACATAAGATTATCTCCTATTCTAGGGAGAATTCGGGCAAGAGATCTAGCCCAAGGAAAAGAAGACACCTACAAAGGAGTCCTCTACACCCATGAATAGTAAGAGGAAGAGAAGGGCTCTGTCACCAGTTCAGATAAATTAACCAACCCCTTCACCTAGGTCTAAGAAGGAAAAAAAGAAGCTTGAGTTTGATCAGGGACTAGAGGGCCATAATAGTGTTGCTGAGAAAAATGTCTTAAATTTTCCATACTCAGATTTTGAATCTGAAACACTCATGGAGGAGAGAGATGAAATTGAAGTTGAAGCTCCATCCTTGGAGGTACTTGAGACATCAACTAAAAAGAAGATCAGTAAAGCATCCAAAATTCAAAAACTGAAAGAGGAAGTAACATAGATTAAGTTGTTAGAAAGAGTCACCAAATCTCATAATCAAGCTATGAAAAGGACATCTGATGAGGTAAGAGACTCATTTGAAAGGTTAGCTAAAATGCATGTAAGGGAGCAGAAGAAAAATAAGAAATTTCGCAAGGAGAATCATAAGCTGCATAAAATGGTTATATGTTTAAGGATCAAGCTAATGCTTAAAGATCCTAAGCCAAAAAACACATCCTGATCTAGAATCTCTAGCAGGAGCTGCTGTGAACCTCAACAAAGATCCTGAAGGGTAGACAGATCGAAGAAATTCCATTTTTTGCAATTTTGAAAATGACTTCAAAGACATGCAGTTTCGACAGTTTAACTGAATTTGAAAAAGCGTTGTTAGCTACCAAATCCCAGGAATTTCGACAACTTATCCTACTATGTTTCAGGAACGTAAGATGCCAAAAGCGCAGACATAGGCAAAACACTAATCTCTTTTCCCAGATCGAATATTTTTGTTGCCAAATCATTCGAGGAAGGTTTCAAATGAATTATAACTTTAAAATGGATAAATATCATCCTCTTTTTTAGGGTTTAGTGGAAAATACGAAGGATAAAAGGCTCAAAATTTATCCTATTTTTGGTTGAAGATTTTCCCAGGTGCCAGAAAAGGATCTCGAGTTGCCTTGTCATCACCCAGAAGACTGCCGAAGATGTCAAAGATTGCTAAGGACTACCATATTAGGATAAGGGCTTGACCCCTTAAGATAAGACTTGATCCTACTTTTGTGAAATTGTTTTGATTATGTACTATTTTTAGTATTTTAGATCCTTGTTGATAGGATCTTAGATTTTAATGTAAAGGCTATAAAGCCTATGCTTTCAAAGGAAGATGGGGTTAGACTGATAGGGAAGGATGGCATGGAAATGTCCCCATCCATTGTAAAAATGTTTCAAAGACTATAAGTGACTGCTATGGATGAATACAAAGGAATTATATTTCCAGATACTTGCGTTGTGTTTAAGTGGTGAAATTTTTCCTTGATGTACCTTGTTATTTGCCTATTTTACATGCTTTTTCTTTCTGTATTGTTTATGAGAAGATAATGTGCAGGATTTTTTCTTAACACCCTGTGCTGGCTCGAAACAATATTTATGTTTTCTTCCAAGTTTGAAATGTAGAATTCGGATAAGATCTTCTCTACATTTGAAATGAACTTTGATCTATTCTTATTTTCCCATTTTATAATCTCAAAGGATACATTGAAATGATTACCCTTCCTGGTTACATTTTGTCTCAGTTATTCATTCATCTATCATCTTAACCTCTTGACTCCATTTTTTCCCAATGGCCCTTTTCTGCTGTCTCAACCAAAAAACTCTAAACACACACCTCATACCCTTATAAATAGCCTAAAATCCTATACAAACAAAGATAAATCTGATAGAGAGATCCCTCTTTGAGTCATGGATTTCTAGGTCCTAGACTCAAAGTGGTTTTGTGGTTATCCCTGCCAATTTCCTCCTCATCCTGGGAAATTACAGGGTGATAACAGGCCCCATTCACAGGTCACTATTGCCGGTGTCTAGTCGTCGTACAATTTCCATTCCTTGTTCCTTGTTTTGTGTTCCTCGTTCCTTGTTCCTCATTCCTTGACCATGGTGTATTCCCCAAGATCCATTATTTTTTTACAAAACATACTAATGGCATAAAATTTCCCACACAAAGACCAAATTAATATTCGCTACATAAGTCTTTTGTCTTTTTTCAAGGACTATGTAACAAATCTCAATTCTAAGAAATTTAAATAGGACCTAAGAACCTTAAGTTCTTTCCTTAACCATGGGTGACATAACACTATTATTCAATAGTCAAATTGTTACATTTCATTTCCAGGCATCATGTGTACTAATCCCTTGAGCCACCACAAAGGAAACATACAAATAATATTTGTCTTATGAACAAGTTATGGTACTATCCATTTTTAGGTTTGACATAAAGATTGTTATTATAGACTACACTACATTGCAACATAATATAATCCATACACTCCTTGCAAACCATGTAACACCATTCAAATTAGACACAATATTCTTGCGACGAATTAGCTATACTTATAACGACGAACTTTTTTTGTCAATAGTATAGAAAATTCATCGCAAGATTATTTACATTCGTCTCTCTTGCGATGATATCAAATGATGCTTGGATTCATTTCATATTTGGTTTATCAACTTGAAATTAAAATTTTATACTTTGCAAGCTAGATGGACCTTGAGTCAAATACAAATATGAAATTTGGAATCATTAACATATCTACTAGAACATATGAAAAGAAAATAGGGTTTATATGGTTTACATGATGATTTGATGATGGAAAGAAAGAGTGTGTGTGAGTAAAATTTGAGTCCGGCCCTCCCATATCTTTAAGGCATGAAAATAGTCTATCCATTTCGTAAGAATTTGATTACATGGCTTGGTTTGAAAAATTTCAACATTGTAGCCCCATTCACATGAGGTCCTTTGTTAGAGTCTAGTCCAGGTACAATTTCCATTCCTTGTTTCTTGTTTTGTGTTCCTCTTTTTCCTCGTTCCTTTTTTCCTTATTATTCATTCCTTAACCACATGAATTGTAGTCCCAAGATCCAAAACATTTTTTTGTACAAAACACTACTAATGGCATAAAATGGCTACATGGCAAGGCTGAATTAATATAGCTACATAAGTCTTTTGTCTATTTTCAAGGACCATGTAACAAATCTCAATTCTAAGAAGGTTCAAATAGGACCTAAGAACATTAAGTTCTTTCCTTAATCATGGGTGACATAACACTATCATTCAATAGTCAAATTGGTACATTTCATTGTGAGGCATCATGTATGCGGGGCGACCACCATGAAAGGAAACATACAAAGATATTTGTCTTATGAACAAGAGATATGGTACTATATCCATTTTGAGGTTTGGCATAGAGAGATTGTTTCTTATATAATAAACTACATTGCACCATAATATAATACACTCCTTGCAAACCGTATAACACCGATGGAATTAGACACAATATTGCGGCGAATTGGCTATGCTTTATGTCGGCGAATTTTTTGCGTCGATAGTATACTAAATTCATCATAAAGATTAACCACATTTCTCTCTCTTGTGGCGATATAAAATGATTCTTGGATTCATTTCATATTTGGTTTATCAACTTGAAATTAAAATTTGATACTTTGAAATTAAAATTTGATAATTTGATGCATCAACCAAAATTTAGTAATGCTTTGTGAAAATTAGGGTTTCAAAAAACATTCAATAGTCAAATTGTTACATTTCATTGTCAGACATCATGTGTACTGAGGGCTTGAGCCACCACAAAGGAA
Source organism: Picea sitchensis (assembly GCA_010110895.2). Taxonomy (NCBI): domain Eukaryota; kingdom Viridiplantae; phylum Streptophyta; class Pinopsida; order Pinales; family Pinaceae; genus Picea; species Picea sitchensis. The sequence continues at coordinate 2,252 of SNQJ01S0152878.1, read as the reverse complement.
ACATACAAAGAATATTTGTCTTATGAACAAGATATGGTACTATCCATTTTGAGGTTTGGCATAGAGATTGTTCTTATATAATAAACTACATTGCACCATAATATAATACCTACACTCCTTGCAAACCATGTAACACCATTCAAATTAGACACAATATTCTTGCGACGAATTAGCTATACTTATATCGACGAATTTTTTTCGTCGATAGTATAGCAAATTCATCGCAAGATTATTTACATTTCTCTCTCTTGTGACGATATAAAATGATTCTTGGATTCATTTCATATTTGGTTTATCAACTTGAAATTAAAATTTGATACTTTGAAATTAAAATTTGATAATTTGATGCATCAACCAAATTGTGTACTTTGAAAGAAAATTAGGGTTTCAAAAAAAATTCTATAGAAATGACAAACACATTCATCGAAACTTCATTGATGCATGTAATACTATGACAACAATATTCATGAAATCTTATACAATCATGATGGTATAAAAATGAAAGAGCTTCTCTTGGTTTCAAGAATAATCTATCCTCTACTGAACAAGGCCAACCATGTGAAGGTGGAAGCTCATATGGCCCCTCCCCTCCCCCTCACATTACTCTCAATTGATCCCCAAAACCCAATCTATAAAATAGAAAATAATCGAAAGAAACATCCTATTAATATTCATGCATAGACACTACAAAAACAAAAATTAATGAAGGTACATGAAATTATGTGTTTCTAAATGATATTTTTAATCTACCACGTACTTTAGTATATTGGAAACTATTTTCAGGTTTCAAATAATAATTAAACAACATGTAGCATAGGATATAAAAAACGTAGCATAAAACTTAAAAACATGTAATTAACCCATGACATTATAAGTAAATTATTTGAAGAGAATAATTCATAAAAATTAAAATATTATATAGTCACGTACCTAATCCAACCTCAACATCTGTGTAATCATCCTTATTCTGTATCTTGATCATGTTCTTCATCGAACTCAACATTTGTATCATCATCTGGTTCTGAAATGATGCTGAAAGGATTGATGATATCATCATCGTCATCAATGTCATTTTCGAGCATATTTTCATCGACATCATCATCAAGAATTGAAATATTGTCTCCTATGCCTGGATCATGATCTTCTTCATCTTCTTCAACTACCGAACCTCCATGGTATTTTGTCTCTGTCTGATCTGTCGAATCATCTTCTTGATATTCAATATCATCTTCTTCCTGTAAATGAGTATACTTAATTGGCCTTCCTCTTGGATCATATCTAACAACAAATGACCAATCCATTTCACCTGGAACATTTGAGTAAAAGACCTGCTCACATTGGCTTGGAAAAACATAGCGATCATGTACTCTTTCAAAAATCGTTGTTTTAATCATTGGAAATATATTGGCATGTTGAATAACAGTTCGTTCCTCATCATGTTCATGCATTCGTAACCTATACCATTTGACATCGAACATAACTAATTTGAAGGAATTAAAGTCACACTCAAGTATATCGTTTAAATACCCTTAGTATCTATTTTCAGATTCTCGGGGATGTCTGTCACTCCTAGAGGAAACATTAGTGACCTGGAATACTGCAATTATCCCACTATCAAAAGTTTTCCTGGTTTCATCCAATTGTTTGATGCGAAATTTACAACCATTGCACCACATAGCCTTGTGGTGTTTCAACTGCAATATGTCATATATGTAAAAGATGCATTGTCAATTAATAAATTAACATATATTTATATAACTTCAAAAGTATATGAAAAATACAGTACACATGTAGTCACATTAATATAATATAAAATAACTAAATAAAATGGGTGAATTTTCTTACCTGTCCATTTGTCAAACCATATGCTAAATCATTTTCCCTTTGCGTAACATTGGCATCTCTGTTACGACGAGCTTCTCTAACCAATTCAGACATTCGTTTCCATGATAACCTACCTCCATTATGTTGTTTACATCTTTCAATCCATACATTCATCCAATCAAGATTATTTGCAATGTTTAAATGCAGTGAATCCCACTCTTGAGCAACTGAATAAACAAAACATAATTCACCAATATTAAATATTAGTTATAACGTCCAATATGTAGGTAATTATAAATATTTATAATTAATGAAATAAATTATATTAATAAATTAATGAGTATGATCATATACACACACAATTTTTTTTTATATGTATTATTAATATATTGCCTCTCATTTTTTTCATTCTACCTTGCCCCAACAAA
>SNQJ01S0152877.1:0-22853 GCA_010110895.2 Picea sitchensis | reverse complement strand
AAATGTTATTTTTATGATAAAATAAGTTTTAAATTATTTTTGTAATTTTTTTTATGATTTAATTTAGATTTAAAATATAAATGTATCTATGTTTTTTTTATTATAGTTTGTTTATGATTTAATTTTTTTTTGTTTGTTAATTTGTGCAGGATCTGTGATTAACCTGTGGCTTGAGAAACCGCAACTGAGGGGCATCTAAGCGGCACCCGGCATCACGGAGTGGCTTAACAATACACTCCGTCACCGACTGTCCTACACCTCGGGGACTGTTTATGATTTAATTTATGTTAAGATTTTTATTTTTATTTTTTTTAAATGTGGGTGATGATTTAAAAGATATAAATTATTTATGTTTTGGAAATGATTTTTAATAATTTAAAAATTAAATAATGTTTCAAAAAATTATATATATGACAAAATAATGTTAAAAATACAATTAAAATATTTTTTTAAGGTTTTTGAAATGAGGTGATGATTAAAAAGATAAAAAATATTTATGATTAGAAAATATTTTTATTAATTTAAAAATGAAATGATATATTAAGTTTAAAACATAAGTGACCTGTACACACATAAGTGGATCAAAGTTCACCCCATGTCTTCCAATTTTTAACTGTTTATAGCGCACAACTCGATCCGGTGAACAAATTTAAAACATGATGCTTTTACTATTAATTTTTTTTTGATTACACATTTGATGTTGATGTGGGCTATTGCGAAACCCTAATGTGTCTCTAGTTTTGGAGTCTTCATNCATCTTCCGCCATGGCGGGGCTGGATCCCGATCCCCCTCCCATGATGCCATTTCATTTCGTCAAAAAACTAGACACAATTCTGAAAGTTGCAATCTCTTAAGCTTCTCGCAGAAGAGATCTCTCTTATGCAACAAAAGAGTTGATCGAGAAATTTACAAGACTTTGGTCGTCCCCCAGATAGACAGATATTTGGATTGTGTGGAACTGAATACCAATAATCAAAGGGAGAATGAGTCATTTCTTATGTGGTAAGGTTTTTAATATCTTTTATTTTGAGCTAAAAAAAAGACAGAGACCTCATTTTCACAACGGTCCTTAATTTTTATGCGACAAGGGGCTTATATCTTAACAGATGGACTCCATATTTTGATCCGGAAAGTGACATTCCATCTGCAGTTCCAGTTTGGGTCTTCATTCCACATCCACCCTTTCATTGTTGGGGCGTGAATCTTTAAAAAGTATTGGTGACATCATAGGAAAATATATTGAGAGGGCTAGGCACAAATGAAATGATCTCTTGTGCTGGAATGTGTAGAAGTACTCGAATGTGTAGAAGTAGATTTGGAAAAGGGATTAACTGAAGCCATTAAGATTTCTCTTGATGACTGGACCCAGATTCATAAGCCAGACTATGAGCAACTTTCTTTTAAATGAAATGTGAAATGTGCTATGAACATGGACATTTGGCACGAAGCTACCGAAAGAACAAGCAAGCTTCCACTGAAACTGAAGAAGAACAAGGTGAGGGCTGGAAACAACTAAGAAAGAAGGCCAACACGGGGAGAAATGGGGGATAAAATAACGGGGAGGAAAATCCAGCTAAAATAACGGGGAGGAAAATCCAGCTAAAATCCAGATAAAATAACGGGGAGGAAAATCCAGCTAAAATCCAGCTAAAAGCCGAAGATTCCAACACCTCCTTTCATAAACAGGCGCAACAACGAAGGAAAAACAATACAGTCTCAAAGATTCAAACAGAGATGGGGCATACCTTAGAAAACTTTAATCAAATCAAAACTGTTGCAAGACAACATTTTGAAGACTTATACACCCAAGACATCAAAGAAGATGATACAACCACCCAAGTAATGTTGGAACATAACAACCACCCAAGTAATGTTGGAAGATGATACAACCACCCAAGACATCAAAGAAGATGATACAACCACCCAAGTAATGTTGGAAGATGATACAACCACCCCATAACATAACAGAGGTTGACAACGCAATTCTTACTAAAGAGATCTCAGAGGAGGAGACACTTCAAGCCATTTGGAGCCTCGAACAATATAAATCCCCAAGCCCAGACAATTTCTCTATCGGATTCTATAAACTTTTTTGGGGACTAATCAAATTTGATCTCCGACGTATGTTGAATTATACTCTTTGAAAGAAGAGAGTTGGAGGAGCCATCAACTCAACCTTTCTGGACTTAATCCCGAAGGAGACAAACCCCTCGAACTTCTCTAGATTTCGGCCAATTTCCCTCTGTAACTCTTCCTATAAGATTCTCACAAAGATTATTTCCACAAGGACCTGATGCTCTTGGCGCTTTTCCTCGTTCGCTGACAGAGGAAACAAATTAACCGGATGTGAGTGTTGCCAGAAGAACAAATCCTACGCAATTCGACCGAGAATGGCTTCCCATCTAGTCGAATTACCAATGGATGACTCCTGCGGTTCTCTCGAAGGCTGGCCATAATGAATGCTGGTCCAAACTTGGAGTAACTGCTTTTCCCTTCAATGGTACCTGAAGCCTGATCGCTACCCATGTTCGCACGCAACAAGGGGAGTAGCGAGTAAACGAGTCGGGAGAGGAGTAAATTAACAATGCCTTCCACCTGTCCCTGTTGGGTTTGGGGTGTGCACTTGTCAATTGTAATGGAATTATGACTGCGTTGTCACCCCATTTGGGGATGTTTGCATTTTATTTATAATATATTTATTTTTGTGTGTTTTTATACAATATGATAATATAATATTATCTAAAATTAGTTTTCTCTATGATAATACTTAATATAATATTATAATATAATATTGTATACAATATGATAATATATTATTATATTATCTAATAATATAATATTATCTAAAATTATATAATATTTCTCCCACCTGGTTACGTTTCTATTCTCCCACCTGGTTAGCATTTCTAATGATATTTTTTCACTGTAATAAATGATTGCATTGCAATGTTAATCATTTATTACAGTGAAAAATATCATCATAAACACCCATATGTAAGGTAGACAATGTTGAACAATTTAAAATCTCAGACCCAAATAAAGGGAAAATAAAATAGATTATATAGAGTTGGTGTTAATTTAAAATTTGAAACCCTAAAACTAAGGGACCTGGTCACCCCATCTTTTCTGCACACATTGATATTTAGTAAGTTTATATAAAGAGTATGAAATATATATTTTCTTAGTAATTTTTATATTTATTTTGTCAATTAAAAATACAAATATTTTACCTTTGGAAGAGAGATTGACCCCATCCAATGTCCTCAAAGGGATACTATGGCCAAGGCTATATATCTGAAATGTCTTTCTTTGTGATGGTATATGGTCTAAGGCTATATATCCGAAATGTCTTTCTTTGTGATGGTATATGGTGATAATATAAGTAGTAGTCTAAATGTTTTATGAAATGACTTTTTAGAGATATTTTCCGACTTTTGTTTAAAATTTAGGGGTTGAGAAATTTTACATTTAGATCTGCAGATTTGAGTGATTATTTTTTTTTTTTTTTTTTTTTTTTAAATTGTTATTTTTATATATTTGAGTGATTATTTTGTATAAAATTTAGTGATACCATAAAATTTTCTTATCATGTAATTTTGATTTTTATGATATAATTTAAAAGCTATTACATATAATTTTTAGTTAAAATTTCCCTATCATGTAATTTTAATTTTATGATGTGATTTAAAAGCTATTTATATTTGGAACAATTTTTTTAATAATGTAAGAATAAGCTATTCATGTTTGGAACAATTTTTTAATAATTTTAGAATGAGAATTTATGTATCATAATTAATAATATGGACTTGAATATTTGTATCTATTTTTCATAATATGGAGAAGTAATGAAAATTTAAAAAATAATAATAGGCACTGTTGTTATTGTTTAAAGAGTTTAAGAACATTTATATGGTAATATTTTTTTTAAAAGAGTAAAAAAGGGTTTAGAGCCTATTGCATTAATTTTCAAAATGTATAGATAAGCTTGAATTACGCTAGTTGTCCGTAGGAGTTAATGGAAACCCGGAACATTTGGCATCCTCTGTCTCATGTCAAAAATTGGGAGGCCATCTGTCCTTGCCCAAGTAGGAAACCAAGACAGGATGGCAACCCTCAGTCTGAAAATAAAGAATCACTAGGTATTGAACTTCACATCCATAAAGAATGCTGTAGCAACAAAGGTCTCAAAGAGGAGTTTAGTTTTATCCAATTGTTTTCAAGCCCTTAATAAAACTTCCCATCCCCAGCGTGGTTTTTTCTCAATGCTATAATTTCAATTTAGTTTGTGGTGAATATCAATTCAAGATATTTGTATGAGTCCACTTCCTCCAAGTTATTGTTCTCCTTATCTGAAGGTATCATAAGGGATCTTATTGGATTTAATAATCATGACCTTAGTCTTATCAATATTAACAATGATACCCATGTGGAGAAAAATCTTTGAGGATTCTTAATTAGTTTTCAAGATCAGGGGACTCCTTGCAGGAAGGCGATATCATCAACAACATGAGAAGAGATTGATGACCTTACCGATTTGAGGCGGGACTAACACAACCTTCTTTTTCAAACAATCTTCTAACTTGTCAATGTATATTCCAAAGGTGGGGACAAGGGACAACCTTGTTGAACTACTATATTAAAATTAATTTCTTGACCGACCCTCGATGTTTTAAACTTAATAAAGTTTTAAAGTTACAAATTTTATTTATGTTTTGGAAATAGTTTTGAACGATGAAATGATAATTTTAAAATTGATTATGTTTGGAAGAAGTTTTTTTAAATATTTGATAATGAATTAATGAATTAAAATTTAATTATGTGATACTCTTAAAAATACAATTTATTTGACAATGATTTTTATTTATTTTAATAATATAATAATTTTGTAAATAGAAAGAATTTATACTTACTAGTGTAGTATGTTTGTAATAAATAATTTGATACTATGTTTAGATTTTTAATAATATAATAATTTATTGATAATATAATAATTGATTATTTACTAATTAATTATTTTGTATCAATAATTTGATATTATGTTTGAATTCACTTATTAATAAATGTGTTTGTAATAAAATCGATACTTATTAATAAAAAGTAAAAAATAATTTGTATAATGTGGTAGTAATGTTTTGATACTTATTAATAATAAATAATAAATAATTTGATATTTATTAACTAATATCTTCTGTAATAAGTAATTTGATACTTTTTGAATTTACTTATTAATGTATTTGTAATAAATAATATGATAACAACAGATTCTACTTAATAAATGTTTTGATAATTTAGAGTTTTTACTTATCTAATATTTTAGAAATTTTTGTACTAAATAATTTTTAATATTTAGTTTGATTTTACTCACTAGTTTCAAATTCAAATTATAGGTATAATTTATTTTTATGTATTTATTTTTATTTGTATTTTTTTTTTTTTTTTTTTTTTTTTTTTATTTTATTTTGTGTTTTGTATTAAGTTATTTTTAGTGGATATTGATGGTATAATTTTATTGTTAGTTTTTTTTTTTTTTAATTTCTATGTATTTCCACAGCAATAAATAATTTACCATTTACAATTTTATTTATTGTGTTTGTATTTAATAAATAATCTATATAATTATTTGTGTATGTATTTTAATGTAATAATTTGAAATAAATTGAGATGATGATTTAAAAGATAAATGTTATTTCTATATTTTTTATGATTTGTTGCCAACGATTTGGTATTGCAGGTTGGAAAGGTTTAGGTAGCTTGAGTCAAAGGCTTCAAACTGGCGTAGCAGGGAGCTTCCTGCTTGTTACCTCGATGAGGAGCTCTTTCTGTTTAGGGTGTCTAATCCCAAGGAAGACGTCCCTGGAAATCTGGGGTCTGGGAGGAATGAGGTTTAAAGGCTTCAAAGGTTAAGGATAGGCTTCCCTTTGCAAATTAGCAAATGGATAGTCAAAAGAAGAAGATATCCCAACTGGTTGCTTTTGTTTTATGAGACTGGGCCAGGTAAAACTAAAGAGTGTCTTTGGGTGGTTGAGGTACTTCCACTAATATCAATGACTATGCCTTATATGAGCATTAGTAGAAAGTGGTATTGATGAAGTAAATGATTGCAATAAAGCTTATATATTTTATGTCACTTCTTCAATAAATACAGAGATGTTGGCATTCAATGTGTAAAATCAAAACTTTGTATTATCACAATGCAAATTTGCTCATATAAATATTATTGCTTTAACGTCCCTATTGATAGGGTGTCGGAAATGAAGTAATAGGTCAAAATTAGAGAGACAATGAGTGATTTTGTCAAACAAGCTTATGGATGTGATCAACAACTCAAAGTCTAACAAATGATGATGTCAAAACGTTTTAAAGACCGGAAACAGGTTCTTTCTTGATGTTGTGGCGTCACCTATATTGTTGTTGTTTAGGGTTAGGGTTGGCAGCTAGTCCAAAGGGTGAATGGTTTTGATAAATCAACCAATGAAAATACTTAGAAACCTCTATGGCTACAAAGGGGTGATGGTGGTGCAATTTTTAGATTGAGGCACAAGTTTAAAATAGGCAAGGCGTCATCATGGTTGGGTTAGTCTAGGCTAAGGTTAGTTAGGTTTCAAATAAAGAGAGTTTGAAAGAGTTTTTCTAGCACATAAACCTCAACGTTTGTTCTTAGACTAGTGCCTTGGGTAAATGGAGTCAGAAGTGGAACTAATGGCTTGGAGACTTAAACCTAAGGACAAGAAAGTTATGTTTGATGGTGCCTTACCCAATGGGAGACCCGCAAATCAAAACTCTAAGGGGAGGAGGCCCATTCCAGTGTAGCTAAAGCTAGACCTCAGCGCCTCCTCTTTCCTTAAGACTCTTTGGCAAAAGCGGCTAACTTCAAACTATAAGTCCTAGGGCTGAAAAGTGTTGCTTGGGGTTGGGCTTTTCAAAACCCTAAGAGTCAAAACCCTAGGTGTAAAACTAAATTAGGCCTAGGGCGTCTTCCTTCTTCAACTTATAATTCAAATCTAACTTCCAGGAAAAGAAAGAGGAGTGTGGCTATGGCTAGGCTAAGCCCTCTTTAATCAATGGCTAAACAAGATTTCATCATGGGGACATAAACCCACGACCAATACTGCATGTGTTGGCTCCCTAGGGTTTCAATGATTAAGCAAATATAACAATGTAACCAGCCTAGGTAAGCAATTCTACCACAACCATTCAATAAAGAGTTTTGCATGCAAAATGTACTAAATCCATGAGAGCATAATCAAACCCTAGTTGCTTAACACAACTACAATGATAAAGAAGCACCATTGCACGTATGCTGAAGAGATAATCCTCTGGAAGTGTGGCCTCTCACTCCAAAGGACAAAATAACCAAGACAGAGCTAAGAGCAAATTCTCATAAGAGAGTAAGTTATGTTCTATCAAATGAGGGCTGGCATTCTCAATTTATATCATCTCTATGACCTTTAATTAACAAATGGGTCATTAAAAGCGGTAGACAATTTTGACTTCCCTGTCTTCATTATTTGTCACATTAAATGTAGAAAATGTCAAAATAGAGCTAAAAGAGAGACGTCAGGGAGGGCCCACAAGGGGAGGCAGTTGGCCCTTCTTGGGCATGATCAACATCAAAGAGACAAAACGTTGGCCCCTATGGGCATCCTGCAAGCTGCCACCGCGTGCCTGGGTCCAAACCTTTTGTCCTCAGGAAAAGCGTCAGGTCTGCCCACAGTGGCGTCCTGTCCATCAAAGCCATCGCCCTCCATGCGGGGCTGATCCCAGAGTCAATCTCTGCCAAGCGTCTGATGAGGCGTCCTTTGCTAACTTCTCTATGCGGGGCTCGTCACAGCTCATTACGCCTCGCCATCCCTAGCAACCATCTGATGGGCTCTTGGAGGCCCCCATGGAGGTCGAGCTAATCCATCTCCCATGCGCACGATCCATGCATCCCGCCGAGGGCATGGTCACGCACATCAAAGACTACGCCCTCCATGGGCTCATCAGTCCCTAGACATCATAGCAATGTAAATCATATCTCATCATTAAAATTATCAAACATATACATGAAATGACCACCTAACACATCATCTAAGAGCTCAAAGAGACATTACAGAGATCTACTATACAAAGCCGAGGGAACCAGAGGGGAACAACCTATTGGGCTAATACCCACAAGAAATGGAAAGTTTCCTCAAAAGATCATTTCAAGCCATGTGTAATGAGGTGATATGGTTTAAGGGATGTCGGTCATATAGTAAGACCAAAGAGTGAGGTGTTATGCATTATAAGGTGCCTTGCTTTGGCAAGAATGAGAGTTGTACCCGTCATGGATGCATTTTCCAAGCCTTTTATTGCCCTTATCTTTCTTTTATTGCTTTTTACTACAAAAGGTATGATGAAGGGACCTTTGCCTTAGCTTGGTGGCTAGAAACAACGTTACCCACTAGTATCTTCCACCCAGAAATAAGAGGTTGGTTCATTGAGACCCCCTTTCCTTTGGCCATGCATGCAAAGGTCACTGCCCCTAGTTTGGTGACAGGATAGTGGCAATGTCATGCACTAAATACCTATGAACATAATGGGTTGGCTGTGATGAGATCTCCCATCTCTTAGTTAGGTCTTGCATTTATTTATTTTATCCTCATTTTCTTAGGGTCCCTTAGTTTCTTATCGAGGCTTTTTATTGCCTTCTGGCGGATCCCACAGTGAAAATCTCTGGTTTATTTTCCTATGGCTTTTTATCTTTACCAGCTGCTTTACCCACGGGCCTTTATCCCTTCTTCCCACAGGATAAAGTGTACCACTGAAGATTGTCCTAATGGCGGAGACTAGGGGAATGGGATGGATGGCGGGTATAAGATGTAAATTGATAACATGGTAGAATGGGGCATTAGCTCTGCAAATCCATGGTAGCAAAACCCATGGGCCACCATCTTGCTAAGTTGCCCCATCAATCCGCACTAACAATGGTCAAGAGAGTTAGTGTAAGATCAGCGGTCATCCAGTAAGAAGGAACCCTAATGCATATATAAGAGGTTATAATGATCAAATATGACACATACCATGATACCTGGGACCAATTACCTCATGGGCAAGAGCCCTCTCTCAGGAGTGCAAGCCAGATTGGGGTGGTGGAAGGCTGCCCTACTGGCAGCGGGATAGAATGCAGGTGAGAGAAGAAGGAGAGATGGGCCACACTCAGCCATGCTCAAGTCCCTCCTTCTGATTCCAGCTCTGGGACTTGTGGGCCTCGAGACCTGATCTCCCTAGTTATCCCTAGATATGGGGATAGCAGGGGATAAAATGAGATGATCATGTAAAAGATAAATTACATCTATTTTTAATGAATTTTTTAATGATTCATTTGTATCTTTAAAAGCATTTTAATAGTTCAAATTAATCTAAAGCATAGAGATAATAGATTATTTTAGATAGCAAAGAGCCCAATAGTTAAATTTGAACAGCATCATGTTCACATTTGTCTCAAAGAACATGGCTACGAAGATGATTGTTGCTTGTACACAACTGAATGAAGTCATCTCAAGACCTCACCTCAACCCTAGATCTCTATACTTTCGGCACGAGACTTAGGTAGAGTAAGGGGACGCATAAGTGTGGTGAGAAGAAATTATTCTACATAGATTGTGAGAGGAAGAAGAAGAAGAACAGCACCATCTCAAAATGAAAGCGTAGAAACAATTTTGTCTGAAGAATTGACTCACACGATATCATGTAATGCATTGGTACAGGAATTAGCAGTCCTCAAACCCTCAAGATCGAAGGATACATCAAAGAAAGATGTGAATTAAGTAATTGATTACGTTACTCATGAACCATTCACTATAAATTAGCCAAATATCCCAATTTCTTTGTATATCAGGCACTGGGGTTTCAAAGTAATGATTGCAAATGGAGGAACTATAGATTGCTTTCGAGGAAAATGCAATAACATCAATCTTACTATGGGGATATGTAATGAATATTCTAATGATTGTTATAACCATGGGTGATGTGGGATGTTGTACTAGGAATCAATGGTTACAATCATTAGGAACAATGGCAATTTTCAGAGTTTTCCTTGAAATTTTCATTGGAAGGAAAAGAAATTAGGTTAAGAGGTAATTATCACCAGTGATAAGGTGGTAAGCTCTATGACATGACAAAATTATTGAAAAGGGGCATCAAGGCATTATTGCACAATATACTCACTAGATGTTCAAAATCTAAGCCATCTATTCCCTAAACGATCTGAGGATCATTGATAAGCATTCCAAAGTGTTGGAAGATATTCCCAAAGGTCTTCCACCCTCGAAATCATGATCATGAAATTCACCTAATTCCTGAGAGTGTTCATCCTAACATCAGACCATACTGGATATATACATTACAAAGAGTGAAATTGAGCATGGTTAAAATGTTCAGAGTGGGTGTAGACCCTAATGATTCTTACTACGCACTAGTGGTAATGGTATTCAAGAAAGATAACTCATGGCGTATGTGTCCAGATTATAGAGAGCTCAACAAGGTCACTATTAAAGATAGAAGTTTCCATTCCGATCATTGATGAATTGTTAGATGAGCTACATGGAACAATCTATTTCAAGGAGTGGATCTACAGTTTAGGGTATCATCATATCAGAATGAAGGAAGAGATATCCCAAAACAACATTTGAAATTCATGAAAACCATTATGAATTTTTTGTCATGCCTTTGGCCTTAGAAATGCACCTTCCACACATTCCAGGGTTGATGAATTCCATTTCAAGCCCTTCCTTCCAAAATTTGTGTTAGTATTTTTTGATGATATACTAATCTATAGCAAGTCTTGGGAGGGATCATGTGTGACATGTTGACAAAGGTGCTACAACTACTAAAGGAGCTTACAAGTAAATGCCAAAACCATCCAAATGTTTCTTTGGAGTAAAGGAGGTAGAGTATTTAGGTCATATTGTATCTCATGAGGTGTCCAAAGTGGACCCTAACAAGATTAAGAGCCATGGACTGGCGATTCCCAAAACATTGAAGAATCTTAGAGGATTTTTTGGGTTTGTGAGGGTTACTACCATAGTTTGTTAGTATGGAAGAATAATGACACCTTTAATGACACTAACTAAGAAGGATTAAGAACATGGAATCCAAAGAGAGGCAACTAAAGCTTTTGAACAACCAAGAGGTGATGTGTAAAGCTCATGTCTTGACACTCCAGACTACAAAACCTTGACTGTGGAATGTGATGCCTCGAGGAAATGGAATTGGTGTTTTCCCAATGCAAGAAGGAGAGACCCCTAGCTTTTGAAATTAGACCACTCAAAGGAAAGGACTTAAACAAACCCATTATGAGAAGGAAATTGTGGAAACACTACATGCATTGAAGAAATCCCAGGTCTTACCTAATGGGTAGGCACTTCAAAGTCAAAGGATCATGATAGTGTAAATGCTTCTTGGAACAAGAGACTATCTTGGAGAGAACAACAAAAATGGGTAACCAAGATATTTGGGTTATGATTTTGAAAGCCTCTATAAAGGGGAAGCAAATGTTGTGTGAGATGCACTCTCAAGAAAGGATGAGATGTTGGGGGCCTTTCTACGTGTTATCTCGATCAACCAACTGGAATTGGATAATAGAAACAAAGGGATGGAGAATGGAAAGAGATAATGTGAAAAAGTGGACTCTCATTCCAAAGGTTTACAGCAGTTCGGTTTTATGGATACATTTACATGGAAAAATGATTCACTATGGTACAAAGATCACTTATATTTATGTAAGAACTCCCAACTCAAACATAGGTACTTATTAAGGATTGCACCTCTCTCCGATTAGAAGGAGGCACTTTCCGGGATTTTTGAGAGCTACCATAGAGTCAAGAAGGATTTTTTAGGGATGGCCTTAAAAGCCCGATGTTCAAGGTTTTGGGAGAATGTTTGGTTTGCTAACAAAATAGGTGGAAACAATTAAGACCAGTCTTTACAACCATTATCCATCCCAAGCGAGGATGATTTTAAGAATGGAAATTTATTTTAAAATCTTAGAAACCTAAATGAATTTTAATAATCCTTCATATACCAACTATAAATGTGTTTGCTATATATTTTTTTGTAAAAACATTCAAATTTCAAGGATTTTGTATAGTTTGTTTAAATTTTGGCGATTTTTAGGGTAAAATAATTTTTATCTATAGAATTTGGGCAAATGTCGTTTTTAGAATAACGAATCTTTTTGGAAAAACCATGGAAAATTAGCCCATGGACGAGGTTGGTTGGGGTTGGGTGGGACAGGTGGGATCCACCAAAGTATAAGAAGAAATAGTGCCAATCATGGTAATTGTTGATAGGCCGACAGAAATACATACATGCACTCTTTCATCCCTTCAAAGATAGTATATTTGCCACCGCATTCATGGAAACGATTCAAAGCTATAGCAGCCCAAAGGTATTCTAAGTAGCAGAATCCCATCTTCAACTGAGCATTTTGAATAAAATAATTTTCTTGTTTGGGTACTCAATTGGCTCATAGCTCATCCTATCATCCCCTCAATCTAATGGACAAACCGAGATGATGAACAAATGTAAAGGAAGAGCTACCGCCCGTTGCTTTGTCTACGATAAACAAACACAATAATGGTTCAAATGGTTACCCTTGGTAGAATGGTGGTATAGCAGCACTTCCTTTCATCTGCAACAAAAATGACACCATTTACTGACACTTTATGGATACCACCCCTCCTTCCATCCACTTCTTCTCTAAAAGAAAATCTAATGTTCAAGCGGTGGAAGATCACATTGAGAATCAACAACAAGTTCTCCAAATCTTAAGCGACAACTTGACCATGGCAAAGAATCACAAGAAGCAACAAATGAGATCAACATCGTAGTGAAAGTTTTGAAGTAGGGGATTGGGTGTTTTTAAGACTATGGCCCTTATAAGGTGTTGATCTGCTTGTTGTTCCTCAAGCAAGCCAAGAAGAATAATAAATTATCACCAAAGTACTATGGCCCTTATAAGGTGTTGCAAGATTTGGGTACTATGGCCTTATAAAAGATTGACTTTGGGTGGTACTATGGCAGCCACAAAATTGGAGCTACTGCATCTTCCACCAAATACACTTGGAGTTTCCATGTTCCATGCTTAAAGAGGGTTATAAGTGACAAGATCCAGTTCAAACTATATTGCGAGAACATGATGAGGAAGGAAAAATCATGGGAACCCTGAAGCCATCAGCGACACAAGAATTGTTAGGTTGAGGGAATAGATCTATTTTAGATTATCTCATTAAATGGAAACTACCATTTTGAAAGGAATTTCCACTTGGGAGAGATGGGTCTTTTATCTGAAGCTTGTCAAGTTACTCAGTGTTAGGTACAGCACTTGTCTAAAGAGGAGGGCATGTTAAAGCTAATATTGGCTCATTACCCATAGTGGGGCATATTATATTAGTAATTTTATTTTATTTATGTAGGCTTTAGGCCATTGGTTGTAATTATACCTCCTAGATCTCCCTATATATACCAAGGAGAAATTTTCATTTTGAATGATCTTGTGCCAGACATATAGAGGTGGGGTAAAAGGAGTTTACCCCTCGAAGGGCTTATTATATGAAATTATCTCTTTTTCAAAGTTTTAAAGAAATATGGATTCTCTGCGAAATTCATAGATTGGATTAAAGCATGCATTGACTCCCCATGGATAGATCCTATGATAAATGGTCGCTCGACACAATTCTTCAAAACAAACTGAGGACTTAGGTTGGGTTGCCCTCTATCTCCCTCATTATACATTCTTATGGCAGATTCTCTAAGTTGGAAACTTGAGTTAGAACACAGAATGGGGCACCTCCTTGGTCTTCAAATCGTCCCACGTGTTAAAGAATTCAACCATTCACAATTTTTCGATGACACTCGTTTACTTGGAGTCTCCTCCCCTATCATAGCAAGAAGGTTCAAGCGGGTGTTGGACAATTTTCTAGCAGCTTCAGGTGGGAAAATTAACAACAATAAAAGAAAAATATATATGGTTGGAATATCTCAGTCATCATCGGGATATAATTTCCAAAATACTTGGTTTCCACTAATTGTAAATTGGAAATCCTTTAAATACCTTAGCATGCCTATATTTCTCAAACTTTCATCCCCTCCACCAAGATTGCAAGGCGTGTGGATAAATTATTACTTATAATACAAAGTTGGATGGTTAAATCCAACAAGTAAGATTGTTCTTCTAAAATTTGTTTTATTTGCTCTAACTATTTTTCAGTGTGTGGGATTATTGGCCGCTAAAGGAGTTCTTGAAGCATGGACTCTGAGGTTTTCTTTAGGAAGGTGGGAAAATAAACACAAAAAAATCACGATAAATTGGTCTAGGTTGCCAACCAATTGGTAAAGGAGGATTGGCCATTCACAACCCTGCTCTAATGAATATCGCATTAGGGAAAAACTGGTCTGGCGACTCATCACAGGCCCTCTAGACTAGTGGAAGCAAGTCATTATATTCAAATATTTTATCTCCTCTCGACTTCGTGGAAGCAAGTCATTATATTCAAATATTTTATCTCCTCTCGACTTCGCTATCTAGTTGGCCCTCTCCCCTCCTCTAGTGGCTCCCCAATTTGGAAATTACTAAAGGCGGTTGCTCCTTTGATTCAATTCAACCTTTCTTGGGATCCAGGGAATGAAGCTCTCATCCATTACTAGACAGATAGTATATTAGGCAAGGCCCCCTAGTATAAAAATGAATCTCCATCTCCTCTTAAACTTGGGTTCACATTCAATGGCTACTGCAAGCTTCAAGACTTCACTAATTGAACAGCTAACAGTAAATGGAAATCTTGGAAATCTCTCTCGTCCCTTGAACAACTTCTCCCCCTTATTCCCACCCTATATGATTAGTTAGCTGGATGTGCTCCCATTGATTTTCATCTTAAAGACTCATGGTGTTGGGGAGCTGCACACTACTCAGTAAAATTGGGATTTGTCTCCTGAGCTTGTTGGCCCTGATGCTGGATTGAGCATATGTCTAACAACAAATCAATTTTCTTGTCGAGCTACTCCCTCTTGGCCAAGAGCCACATGGTCACATGCTATAATGTATAATCAAAACAACAAGACAAGAGCCACATGGCCTCCCTCCCAAGAAGCTCATGTAACCCCCTCTTCTCCATAAAATCAATTATGGGTAAATAAAATAATAATAACAAGACTTAGCCCCTCAAGCCCCCTCTCTCGTGGAATCATAGCCCCGTATCTCTCTTGTCCTTCTTGGTCTTGCATCCAACGGTGTATTTTATTAATGTATAGAAAGTGTTACATTTCCTAGGCACTCTGGCCGATTTTCAACTTTATCGACTCATCATCCTAAGTCATATTTACATAATACATTATAGTTTATAAGGGTTAGAACCTGGATTTTACATATTGTCACAAAGGATTCCATCCAGAATCTGCATGCATGCAAAAAAAAATAGATCTAATGTCTAAAATACTTCATCAAAACAACCTTGGAGATCGCATCCCTAAGGGTGCCAAGAAGAAGAAGCCAAAAGATCAGAATCCCAAGAAAGGAAATTCAATCCATGCCTTGACTTCCATTAACTCCTCTCCTGATGCTTGGATCGCAGATTCATGAGCATCACATCACATGGTTGTCTCAAAAGCAGTCTATTCTTCATTTGATGCATAAAAAGGTCCTCCTATTCTGATGGGGGACAACTCTTCAGTCAAAGTCACCAACAAAGGAAGGATTGAACTCACCAACGAAAGCTTCGATAATGTGTTGCACGTTCCCAAACTTTCTGTCAATCTTCTCTCCTTGTATTAGATGACGAATTCTGACACTAGAAAGAAATTCATATTCACACCAAATTTTGTGGACATATATGACATGCAAACCAACTACAAGGTTGCTACTGGTGAGGTAAATCATCAGTCTAGATTGTATACATTTTCTGAATTCATTGAACCAAATTTTGCTTTACTGCTTACTCATGCTGATGAAAGTAGTAGGATATGGCACTAAATTTTTGGACATTTTAATTTCATATACATGCAACAACTTAGCAAGAAAATATTGGTTGATGGTCTACTAGACATCCATTTCTCCACGGGAGTATGTGAGGGATGTGTTCTTGAAAAACACCCTCAAGAGAAATTCAACAAAGGAAAGCCTCAGAGAGCTTCCGCGCCTTTAGATCTGATCCATAATTACCTCATGGGTCCTTTATGCATCCATATATCAGCAAAGAGAGGTTTGTTCTCATTTTTTGTTGATGATTTCTCACGTTTTACATGGATTTACTTGCACAGGAAAAAATCCAAGGTCTTTCAACACCTCAAAGATTTCAAAGCCCTGGTTGAGACATAGTCTGGAAAGAAGATCAAAGTCCTCCGAACTGATAATGGGGGAGAGTATGTCAATTATGAGATCCATAATATTTTCCATGAAGAAGGGATTCAGTTGCAGTACACAATTCCCTATACTCTGCAGCAAAACAAAGTTGTTGAGCAGAAAAACAGATCTCTAAAGGAGATGGCATCTTGCATGTTGCATGCAAAGTCTCTACCACGAAGACTATGGGCCGAAGCACTTAATTGTGCAACATACATCCAAAATAGATCTCCCCATAGATCTGTCAAGGATAAGACCGCCTACGAGGCTTGGAGCGGCCTCAAACTGGAAGTGACCCACTTTCACATTTTCGGTTCACGTGCATTGGCCCGGATTACCTCTAAAAAGAGGAAGGTAATTGATTCACAAATCACTGAGTGTATTTTTGTTGAATACCCCAATGGTGTGAATGGATATAGACTTATTGATCTTTCCTCGAACCAGCTCATCATTGAGAAAAGTGTCCAATTCAAGGAAAGTGTCTCTCATGTACCTCAACAACCGCATGAATAAACCTTCATTCTTCCACCTGTCTGAGATGATGAGCATGCACATGCCAACTCTTATTCAAATGAAAGTTATGATTTATAGGACTCAAATGATTCAGATATAGGGTCAGTACATTCAGATGCAGAGTCAGAGTATCCAGATGCAGTTGCAGAACCAGAGCAGAGGCCCAAGTGGGCACATACTCCTCTTCAAGATGCAGGGGATCTCATTGGTGATCTCGCTGATACTAGGAGGACTCAATATGATTTCGAGGAGCCTCCTATTTCACTCACTGCCACTGAACCATTTCCCTCCAAGCATCTTTTCTTGGTTAAGTCCTCAGATCCACAGTATTATGGCGAGGCTGCTAGAAATCCCTTTTGGGAATCCACCATGCAGGAGGAGTACAACTCCCTCCTCGAGATCCAAACTTCGGATCTGGTTCCCCTTCCTTATGGGAGGAAACTTTTCATATGCAGATGGGTCTACATGACCAAGAGCATAACGGATGGACAGATTAGGAGATACAAAGACAAACTTGTTGCCGAATACTTTCAACAAGTGCATGGTATTGACTATAATGAGACCTTCACTTCAGTAGAAAAGATGGATTCCATACGATTGGCACTTGCCATTGAAGCAGCCAAGGGATGGGAAGTCCATCAGATGGATGCGAAGAATCCATTTCTTCACGGTGATCTCTATGAGGAGGTCTATATGGAGCAGCCCCGAGGATTTATGCAGGACTCATCTTTGGTCTGTTGATTGAAGAAGTCCCTTTATGGCCTCAAGCAGCCTCCGAGGGCATGGTATGCCAAGATGGACTCCTACCTGTTGTCACAAAACATTGTACGTTGTAAATCAGACATGAATGTCTACATCCTCAGGATGACTGATTCACTTCTATTCTTAGTTATGTATGTTAATGATTTGATAATCACTGATTGCTCGAATTCAACGATTTTTGCAGTCAAGAGGATTCTACATGACAGGTTTTTGATGAAAGACATGGGTCTGCTACACTTCTTCCTTGGACTCGAGATCAGTTAGGATGCATCAGGAATCAAACTATCTCAGGCCAAGTATGCACGAGATCTCCTTGAGAGATTTCACATGACAGAATGCAAGTTTTCTCCGACTCCTTTCCTATCGGGAGTCAAAATTGAGGATAGCGGGGACACTCCATTGGTTGACAACACACTCTACAAACAACTAGTGGGGTTCTTCTTGTATCTCACACACTCCAGAACATACCTCTCCTATGCAGTTGGTGCAGTTTCCAGGTTCATGCAGGAGCCGCATGAGCTACATTAGAAGGTTGTAAAGCGTATCCTTCGATACATACAGGGCACCATCACCTTTGGGATTCATTATGCAGCAGAATCTACATTAGATCTCATCAGGTTTACTGATTCTGACTGGGTTGGTGATAGGACTGATCGCAAGTCCACATCTGGTTACTCACTTAGTCTTTGTTCTGGGCCTATATGTTGGTCGAGCAAGAAGCAATTTGTGATTTCTCTATCTTCAGTTGAGGCAGAGTACAAAGGGGTAGTTAACATAACCATTCAGACTATGTGGCTACAACATTTTCTCACTAAGTTGGGCATTCAATTTCATTGGCCTATCATCATCTAGTGTGACAACTAGAGCACTCTAAAGTTTTGCAGAGATCTACTTCAGAGGCAACGAATGAAGCACATCGAGATCCACATGCACTACATCCGGGACTTAGTACATGAGGGGATCATGGACCTACAATTATGTCCTTCAACAGAATAGATGACAAACATCTTCACCAATAACTTCATCGAGCAGAAGTTCCATTCTCTGCGAAGTCATCTTGGAGTGAAGGACACAGTTGCCTAGCAACTGTCAGTTCTTCTTTTTACATACATTGTACCTTGAGGGGGGGTTTCCCATGAGGTTTTCCCTCTTTCCTCACTTTATTTCATTGTATATTTTGTATTTGGGTACCTAACATGACCTCGCTGTCGGGACCCATTCTTTATTTTCGCCATAGTGATGTTCAGGGGGGGTGTTGGAGTTACTTCACACACACCTAGGATTTTTTTTCCTAAGGTTTTTCCTTGTTTTTTAGTCATTATTAGTCATTTATCCAGTCTCCTATTTTTTAGGATAGAATATTCCACCTAGAGAATATTCTCTTTAGTTGACACTTCAGTTTGACTAGTTGAGTTGAGTCTAGATGCTGCATTGGTTTTATCACCATACAACATTGGGATCATCACCATGTTAAGGCACACTTTCCTTGGTTTCATCACCAGACTGACGCATTACCCTTGATTCCCTGATCTAATCCTCATTACACTCTGTTTCAGTCAGTTAACTGAATATCGGTTGACTAGTTAACTCAGTTATGTGGCAGTTCACTCCCGTAACTGCCTGAGAGACTAGACTAGGTGGCAGTTCACTCTCCTAACTGCCTGAGAGACTAGACTAGGTGGCATTTCACTACTGTAACTGTTGGTGTGTGTCCATATCACTCTAGACCACCACTATGGTGCATTGGTTCTTCTCTAGTGCACATTGGTTGAGTTGTACGGAGTATATCACGTGTAAATTATTCATTATTCATTACAGTTAATGAGAATTCTTCCATTCTTTCTCTCTTGATTCTTCTTTCTTAATTTCTCTCTACAAATTTGTGTAGTATTTTCTATCTAGATTTAGTATGTGCAAGTTCAACACATTTACAAGTCAAAGGTTGAATTTTGGTCAAAATTGATTTTTGTGGTCAAAATTGAAATTTTAGGTTTTCTAGCTTGTTCTAATCATTGAACCTTTTTTATTCAGTTTCTAACCTCTTTTTGTCAATATGGTGTCTTGTTTCAGATGATAAGACCAACTGAACGATACTACAAATTTCAAAGGTATGCACTTGTATATTATTTTCAAGTTATATCATCCAACAAAGCATGAGTGTATTTGCAGGGGATGTACAAGAGACCTTGTCCAAGCAGTGAATTCACTACATTCATAGGAACAAGTGCACCCTCCCTAGCAGTGAGGATTCCAGGTTTGATTATTTAAAATTGAGATGTCTCTAGTTGTTATGGCATTATTATGATCTTATGTTGCATCTTGATCTATTGAATTTGTAATCGTTATACTAACCCCTTAATACTAGAGATACATTTGTTGATATCCTCTCTAGGAGATATTATTGTTCTTATGTAAATGCTTATTGCTTAGGAGATGTTCTTGGTTACTGACCTAGACTCTAGGTGGGATATCTTCCATATAGGATACCATGGAGATTTTGTTGTTCCTGTTTCTTGTTTCCGGTAGGTCATAAGAGATCAATTTGAGAGGGATTTGGACTCAGAGGGAGTAAGTGATGAAGAAGAATCCAACATGGTTTCGTGACACTTTGCAGAATGCAAAGGGGCATGCAGTAGACAAAAGCGTGGTCCAAGGATTCTCTAAAATAGAGAGAGTTGATTTCAGAGTTTGCAATGAAGGATCTTGACCGGATCAGAAGTGTGGTTGACACAAGATGAGACCTTCAGTGAGGAGACTGAAGACGTTTAGCATGATGGATATGAACTCCATGGCCAAACCTATGATGACACATTTGATGAAGTTGTGTGACGAGATAGACATTTACTTTTCAAAGAGCACCTTGTGCCAGTATATGGTTGAGCCCTGACCATATTATTGGGTTACAAAACAACATGCAGGTACCTATGTTGTGGTACGGATAGATATGATTGATATTCACTGATGAAGTATGACTGCCAAAATATTATACAATTTTTGGATTAGAAGTGTAGAAGATAGATATAGCAACGGGGGTGCTACTTCAGCTTGGGATCGAGTAGGATTTCCAGATGTAACAACCCCTCCGTTACGTCTAGGAAAGCGAAACATATAAAGTAATTTTTTTTTTGCATTAAGATATTAACATCAACACACGATCACAAAAGTGCCTAATCAACAACATCATAAGTAAAAGCAGTACCGACTACTCATCAAGGAAACCACTGACTATACATTCAACACATTAGCGAAGGATAGCGACACAAGCATAAATAGCATAGCAGATTAGCACATCAATATTATCTTGAAATAAATTATGACAACTTTCTATCAGACAATGAATAAAAACGATTACCCTCCCAACCTACCCTACCAGGTTAGGACCTCCAAGACACATAAGCAACTCTCAAGCCCATGTTCTAATTTATTTTAACCATTTAAGGTCTAAGGGTTGGCAACTTTTCTAAGGAACAAGGAGGTGTCTAAGTGCAAACTACCTATGCTAAATCAACAACATCAAAGATAAACAATTTCATCAATCCATCAATCCTAAACCACAATTAAACATGGCATGCGAGTAATATTTATCATAACACATCATAGACCACATTAAATCGAAGGCGCAAAAGAATTTATTAGTTATATCTAAGGCGCAAATCCAAATCACAATATGTAATCATTCGTCATAATAAATTTTCATTTCGCACAAGAAGACTAATATCTAAAACTATCATTCATGACATTAAATTTCATTCGCGCAAGAAGTCCAATATCTAAACATCATACATTACATTATATTTCAGTGCGCGCAAGGAATTTAATTACTCAAATAGTCATACATCACATTATTTAATTGCACGCAAGAATTATTTTTAATTAATCCATCATTTACACATCAACAATTCAAGACGTATGAGATATCGATTTTATTTCACAAGGTGCAAGAGAATAAAATTAATAAATCAATCATACTTCAATAATATTTTAAGGCGCAATAGTAACCAAATTCTAATCCAATCAGGCAACACCAATATTCAATGGTGCAACAGTAATCTGGTTATTAATCCATCATACATTTACAAATTTAATGGCGCAAGTAATAGTTGTTAATTCAACATACATCAACAATCTTCTTCATAGCGCAAGCAGTCCAGTGATTAAACAAAGCAAATGAAATGACACTGAAATGGAAATAACAATCTAAATTAGGGAAGTAACAATGAAATGGAAACAACAATCATCTAGTATCCACATTATTCTAATGATTATTCTAATATCCATATTATTCAATTGTTTAATACTGGAAATAACCATTAAATGGAATTACAATTATTCTAAATAATTAACTGATTCTATGCAATATCGAGCAATCACAGAGATATCTTTACTAAAATTGATGAGGGAAAAGCATAGAAATCATTGAGATCCTTAGAATTCAACAGAGGATTTAAAATCCATTAAACAATGTTGAAGATACATTCAAATCACAGAGGTTACTCCTGTAATTTCGCTGAGGGTAAAACTGAAATCTCGGAGGTTAAAAGGAGAGATTTTAGTGTGTGATTTGATCAACAAAGAAGATGGAAATAAGGGAAGGCAGAGTGCAAGGAAAAAGGGAAAACACCTGGAGGATTTACAAGAAAACGTTGGGTGAATCTTCATCAATAAAAATGCAGAGAAAAGGGCAAAATCTGGGCAATGGATTGATCACAGTGTTCTAAAATTCCCTCGGGAATACCCAGAGATAAGTAGTAGAAAATTGTGTGGGTATCCTCCACCAAATCGCAGGGAAATACAACACAAAAAACGAAGAGATATGTGGTCGAAATCGAGTGGGTTTCCTCCACCAAAATGCAAGGAAATGCAAACAAAAAAACACAGAGAAAGGTGTTGAATCGAGTGGGTTTCCTCCACTGAAACGCATGGAAAAAATAACACCAAAAAAAACGCAGAGACGGGTTGAAACGAGTGGGTTCCTCCACCAAAACGCAGGGAAATGAAAACACAAAAACGCAGAGACAAGTGTCGAATCGAGTGGGTTTCCTCCACCGAAACACATGGAAAAACTAACACCTAAAAACACGCAGAGACATGGGTCGAATCGAGTGGGTTCCTCCACCAAAATGCATGGAAAACTAACACCCAAAAACGTAGAGACATGGGTCGAATCAAGTGGGTTTCCTCCACCAAAACGCATGGAAATACTAACACCAAAAAAAT
>SNQJ01S0152876.1:53906-64399 GCA_010110895.2 Picea sitchensis | reverse complement strand
CAATAAAAACACCACATGGAACTTGGCATATATATCAATATCTACATATTCATGAGGATTGTGAACTTTTACTAGTATAAAGCCTACTTTTAAAAACACGTCAAAACCCTTACCTTTTCATTGTCCTTTTGCCAAATCCATTACCCCATACAACTTGATAAGAGTTTTCCATGAGATGCATTTCCATCACCAAGACCTGCATGAATCCTAAAAGACAAATTTGTTATATGAGTAAATAATTAATAAGAAAATAATCATGCATTTAGTTATTTAAAATACTCTAGAAAACAATTAAGTTGTCGCATACCTTAATGAGCTTCTCCTTGTTTAAAGAATAAGTTATTCTCTACTGAACAAGGCCAACCACATGAAGGTGGAAGCTCATATGGATCCTCCCCCCCTCACATCGCTCTCAATTCCCCATACCTAACAAATTATTTTCTTTATATAGAAAACATATAGCCATTCATGCATAACTAGGATAGTCATCAAAACATATGAACATATAAACATTGATAAAAATCCAAATACAAGACATGAATTTATACATCTAATTTTTCTTTGATTTTTTTTTTACATTCATAAAACTGACAATTGGGATATCATAACCATCCAAGGACATTGTATTTCGTGTGCCATGTCCTTTTATTGTTTATGTTCGCTCATGTACCATACTTTTGGTACGTCACTAAGAAGGGTTAGCTGGAATCTGTTCAAGGTCGTGAAATGGAACAACGAAAAATGATCATATCGATATGTTGAAATATAATTGAAATAATTAATTCATTATTTTGATTAACATTACACTATTTCTCTTTACTTGTCTCTATAGTTGCGATAGTTGGTGCATTAATTTCCTGTCCACTTGGTTGCTCTCACATTTCACCCTCCTGAGCTACATGCTCTTTAATTTTGAGAAGATAATATATAAGTATAAGTGAGGAAATAAATATCTACAATCATAGTAAATATTTCTAATTCTGAAGCATACATACTGGAATGGGTACTCTTCTCTACAGTATCACTGGACATGTGCACCCTTGTATGACACAGTGTTTGTTGAATACCGCTAGATTCACTACTATGGTAGCATTGTTTCTTGAAAACAAACATAAATACTTAGTTAAGGGTGACATAATAAAATATGAATAGACTATACAAGCATGCTACCGTGGTTTCCTTATTCATTTGATTTACTTGTGTGCCTGGGGAGATAGGAGTCTGGCCCAAGATTTTTTTGTATTCAATCACACTTTTAAAACCATGCTTGTAACCAAGATTTAAGTCCTCCTCGGTGGCAACAGTTTCAAACATATTTAACTGCAATGCATAACACCATTAAAAATACCAATAACAAAAACATATATGTGTTTGCTACTGTTAAATAAATATTAACCACAGTTAATCATTTAAATATTACTATTCGGGCTTTTAGTTTTCTGTAGCCACCCTAACCTAGTTTATGTTGGTCGTGTTTTTCTACTCTGGCCTTTGTTTCTTTGGAGGTGTCTGGTAGCCTACATATGGAATTTTTGAAAAAAAATAGATATCGGAATTATTACTTAAAACAGGAAAGAAAAACATAAATGCTCATATTTCACTGATAATATGGCATGTGTTGTACCTTGCTTGACCAAATCCTGGTTGTCCTCCTTGTGTTTTAAACAATTTCTCCTTTGCATCCTCTATTATTTCCTTCCACTCTTTCTCGGGAACCATGGAAGGGCGCTCATGCTTGAGATCTATTTGCAATTTATCCCTATACTGGTCCCTAGTGTATTTTAAATTCTCGTCGGCTGACTTTCTAACCACTTTCTTGTTGAAAGTGTTGTCGAACAAGTTTACCATGTGATGTATTAAATTATATTTCTTTTTTCTATCTTGGCCATTCCACCGTGTGCGAATGGTGGGGCCAAACAAATCCAATGCTTTGTCATGTAAGTTTCTATAGAAAACATTGTTTCTTGCAGAAATGTGTTATCCATTAATTTATGATAATGTCAACAAATGTCCGTTTCAATTTCATGAAAAAAATGAATCAATTAATGGGGCAAGTACCTACAATATTTTGAATCTTGATCGGAACACATGTGTCATCCACCAGAAAGGTGACATATAGTGATCTAGTGGTTTTAATTAGTTCTTCTCCATGCATAATAGTATCTTGTTCATCTACACTATGTTCCTCTCCTGAGTCATCATGTGGAGTCTCGGGATCTGACTCATCATGCTCCGACATGTCATGCTGATCAAAATCATTTTGCTCATCAATGGATTCGAGGGGACCCTCAAGAGGCTCAAAAAGCCTCACTTTCACTTTGCTATGTCGACCTTTTTTTTTGCATTGGACCATCATTGCTACCTATATAAGTTGTAGGATCGACCAGTTCCCCACGCACGGGGTTTAAAAACTCCTACAAACGGAAAACTTTTCTTTATCAAATCATATACAAAATATAAAACTAAAAAACGGATATGAAATTGTCATAGCTAATAAAAATATGTGAAGATGCCACTTACCCCAAAATTAGTTATTGTATTTTGTAGCTCTACAATTCTTACCCTGTCCTCCTGTGTCAAGGGTCTTTTGCTAATCAAACCTAGATATTCTATGTTAGCCTTCTTCAAGGCCTTCGTTACAACTGTCATTGGGTTAGTCAAATAAAATATTTCGTCCTCATCAATATACTCTATGGGAGCCTTCCCACATTGACCATGCCACAATACATTGATGAATAAAATTAATGAGATGAACTTTAACAATTGAGAAATTTAGTTGTTGTAGTCATAAGTTGTTACCGTATTTAACATTTACCTAGTGAGGCACCGCGGGTTCCTTTCCACGATCACCCTTAACATATGTAAAGGGTGATTTTTGGACACGGTCACCCTAGACAGATGTTGACACAATAAATCAATCAACCAAAGTTATGAAATTCACCTGTAACATTAAAAAAATGAAATATTGCAGTAATATCAGAAAAACAATAACAAAATTTCAGAAATTTAGTTGTTGTAGTCATAAGTTGTTAATGTATTTAACATTTACCTAGTGATTCACTATGGGTTCCTTTCCACGGTCACCCTGGACAGATGTAGCCGGTGAAAATTGGACATGGTCAACCTGGACAAAATTTGACACAATAAATCAGTCAACAAAAGTTATGAAATTCACCTTTAATATTTAAAAAATTAAATATTTGAGTAATATCAGAAAAAAAAAATGAAATTTCAGAAATTTAGTTGTTGTAGTCATAAGTTGTTAATGTGTTTAACATTTACCTGCTGAGGAATAGTGGGTGCCTTTCCACGGTCACCCTGGAGAGATGTAGTAGGTGATTTTCTACCACGATCACCCTGGACTAATGTTGACACAATAAATCAATCAATAAAAGTTATGAAATTCACCCGTAACATTAGGAAAATGAAATATTGCAGTAATAACAGAAAAAAAATAATGAAATTTCTGAAATTTAGTTGTTGTAGTCATAAGTTTTTACTGTATTTAACATTTACCTTATGAGGCGAAGTGGGTGACTTTCCACGGTCACCTTGGATAGATGTTGAGACAATAAATTAATCAACAAGAGTTATCAAAGTAATTGTAAAAAACTTATGGAGTAAAAATTTGAAATATTGCAGCGATAAATTGTAACAAATTGATCAAGGGTTGAGTTGAATGGTATGTAAGATATTTACCCCCATAGTCACACTCCCTCCATCTATTCGATTTAAGTTGTAATCGATCAACAACTCTTCACCTGGAACTATTTTTTTTGTTGCACATACAAATATACGATTTCCTTCGCGTGCCTCAAATATGAAATTCAGTTTCTTAGTTGTTTCCACTGGTCGTGTACTATTTATAAAGCTCGCAACGTTTCCAGTAGATTTTGGCCTTCCATCAATATACATAGTTGCCCCTTTATTTTGATTGTTATCTAGTAGTTGTATATAATTTGTGGGAACTCCATATATCTGCATACTTTGGATATATCGGACCAACATCAACTAGTGATTGTATTTGTATAATGGTTTGACCTACTCCATCAATTCAGTTACAGTTCCATAACCTACCTTTATTCCATCCATGGAAAATAACCCCAATCCATGTAAGGACGAAGGAGCAATGCGATACATCCTCCCACCGATGAAGAAATTTGTGTCCACTTTAGGTAGCTCCTTAGGTACCCATCGTTTCACTAGATGTTTATACCTCAAGGGAAACTCAATGTCACCTACTCTCTCAGCATCATAATTACACGACCCTCTGTTGGCAATAAACAATTGCATGCGGGTACAAAATATTTTCCTTACCTTTTCCAACCTAGTTGATCTAGAACTGGTAGATCTACTGCAACACATCTCACTTTCAAGCTCTCTTAGTATATCTTGATCATCACTTGAGGAATATAGATCCGACATATACCTATTTGGTTGTACCTACACTCGTTAAAACAAGAAGATAATTTATCATACCAATTTACGTTTTTGGTACCAACACAATTGCATATAGTTGCATTTAGTTGCATAAAGTTGAAATTGCCACACTTATCCATCATATAGTTGCATATAGTTGCATATAGTTGCATATAGTTGCATAAGTCACATATATTTCCATAGTTGCATATAGTTGCATAGTTGCATAAGTTTCATAAGTTGCATGTTGCATAAAGTTGCATAAAGTTTCATAAGTTGCATTGTTGCATGTTTCATAAAGTTGCGTAAAGTTGCATAAGTTGCATAAAGTTGCATAAATTTTCATAAAGTTGCGTAAAGTTTCGTAAGTTGTATTGTTGCATAAAGTTTCATGTTGCGTAAAGTTGCGTAAAGTTGCATTATTTGCATTGTTTCATAAAGTTGCATGTTGCATAAACTTCCATAAGGTTGCATAAGTTCCATAAAGTTGCTTAAGTTGCATAAGTTGCATGTTGCATAGTTGCATATAGTTGCATAGTTCCATATAGTTGCATATTTGCATATAGTTGCATACAAAATTGTTGCAATATAGTTTCATATAGTTGCATAAGTTGCATTGTTGCATAAAGTTGCATATAAGTTGCATAAAGTTGCATATATTTTCATATTCCCCGCCGCTCAGTGGAGAACTGGATTTGAGACCTCTCAAAGAGTTCAAGTGGGGATCGATAGTTTGGAAATCCATGATCCTGGAATTTCACATATTTGGAAAGAGCCTTTAGTGGTTGGTGGGGAATGGAGAAAAGGTTCGAGTTGGCAATAATGTTGTGGTTGGTTTTGATAGATATTACAAGATGATCGAGTTGTTGTTTAATTCATTGTATGCATAGGGTGTAATTGTTTTGATGAAGTTGTACAAACTATAAAGGAAAGGGTTGTGGTCTTCTATATGGAAGACTATGAAGGAATTGAACTTGAGAGGAGACAATGGAATGGAAGGAGAGGGTTTCCTCTCTCGATCCTATCCAAGGACCCAAGACCCAGACCTAGTGCTCAAAATATCGTATCGATTCCCATACTTCCATTTAAATGCCAAAGATACTCTCGAGAGGTCATATATGGTGGTTTGAGGTGTCATTCATGAAATTTGAGCCCTAGAAGTTGCATAAAACCTTGAGAGATTGGGTGTGCTAGTTTGAGGTGTCATGTTTGGCCATGGATGCCTAGAATCTTTGTACTTCGACTAATCCTCGGGTTCCCCCCTCAACCATATCAAGGCCTTCAGACCCATAGCTAATGCTCAAAACCTTGTGAGAGCACTAACATCATTTATTAGAGGCCAAGGATACCCCTCTGGAGTTTATGTGTGGTACTTTGAGGCATTGTTCATGCCTCTAGATGGCTAAAAGATTTCTTTAGAACCTAAGGCATGGCCTTCTTCCCTATATCATTTCCAAGACATTGAGACACATACCTACTACTAAAAAAAAACTAGTGGCACCGACATCCCCAACCATAGGTTGGAATACCCTCAAAAGGCCTTGTGTGGTTATACGAGGCATCCTTATTGGCCCTGACTCGTTGAAAGCTTCCTTTAAGGACTAAAGTTCATGTTTCCTCCCTTGACCATGTCAAGGCCCCGAGACCCATACCTAGTGCTCAAGAATGTTAGTGTTACCTATATACCTAATTGGCAAAGGATGCCTTCGAGAGGTCATTTTTGGTGGTTCAAGGTGTCATTTATGGGAAGAATAAGAAGTGGGCTGCGAAGAATATTGTAGCAATGATGTAAGAAACAACACCTCCCACCATGTATTACAAGTCTTGTTAGAGAAAGTGACACACCAAGACTGCTGGAAATTACACCTCGATAAATGCCCCAAGCAAGTCTAAAAGCTAAAAGAAGAAGTAGTTGCACTACCATTCAAAAGGAGGTAGCATTAATTAGTTTCACTACCATTCAAAAGGAGGTATCACTAATCAATGAAAGTCCCAACACCTAGAATCCTTCACATTCTAGGTGTTAGCATTATGGAGTGCTAACACCTATAATCCTTCACATTCTTCAATTTGAATGCAGTCATTGCCCCCCCATGAATCCTTGACATTCTTCAATGAAATGCATGTCCTAGGCATAAAACCCAACTTAATCACCATGGTTAGTGTTATTCCTACATGCAAAGATTTATTGGATTTGGAACAAGGTAAGTAGATATGTGGAATGCAATAATTGTTGGTTATGCCATATTCATTTTTCCCCATTAAGAATTAACATTCTTCAATGAAATGTGTGTCGTCTTAGGCATACAACCCAACTCAATCTTTGTGGTCAGTTCTATGCATGCATGTTCATATTTATTGGTCCTAGAATAAGGTAAGTAGATTAATTATTATGTAATAAAATTTTATTTGAATGCAATGTTTTTGTGGGCAGTGGTCTTCTTGAAATGGAATGCAATTATTTCAAGATAAAACCCATAATTTGAGGTCAAACCGTACTATATAGAAAAGACTTTACACTTTTTTATTTCCCCTCCATTTTAACTATGACCCATATTTGGTTGTCTTGGGAATAAAACCCAACTCAATTACCATGTTTAGTGTTTTGTCTACACGTGCTTGGCTCTGGAACAAGATGAACAGATCCACTATTATGCAATAAAAAAAATGATTTGAATGTAATATTGTAGAAGGAAGTGGTATTATAGAAATGGAATGCAATGATTGTTGGTTGGGATATAATTAGTAAATACTTGTTGGTAATGAAGTGTAGAAAGTACTTTGTCCATGGTGACTTGTTGAGGTTCTTTAATTTGTCAATTAGACGAAACTTGCTAGTAACTAAATGCAATATTCCAACACCTTAATCAAAACTCTTTACACTAATTGTTCAAAACATGGTGCAAACAATATGTTGGATCATTGAATTAAATTGTATGATAAATTTTTTTAGGGTGGTGGAACTCATGTGATGTAGGAATCCCTAGTTCTATTTCATGTACACAAGTCCAACAAAATTGATAGCTTGTCGATCCATTCATCAATATGAACTTTACTGCAAGCCCTACCTCATGACCTAAAGAAATTGAAGGATAATGACCATTTTTCTCCGAGGTGTAAAAAAACCACATTGAACATTGTCAATGCATACCATCATCTCCAATAAGTGTATTTGGGTGTGGTGGAGGTGAGAACATTGACCTTACACTTTTTGGGAAGCTATTTCCTACTTTTACCATCAAATGCATTTTGAAAATGCCTCTCATTGGGAAAAACCCTAGTGTTTAAAATTATCAAAGAAACCATTTTAGATTGGTGGAACTTGTGTGATTCCAACAAAACTAGAAACTCGTTGATCCATTCATTGGGTTTGTTTTATCATAGACACTAGCATGCAACTCAGAGCCATTGATATGAATGTAGTGAAACCCATATACTCATTGATTTTTCCGCTGGTTTTAATTTTATCGTAAACCCTAGCTCACATATTGAAGATTAAGGGACAATGGTCATTTTTCTCCAAGTAATGAAAACACCATACCGATCATTTCAATCATGTTATAAACGAGGATAAATAGAATACATCGATATCTAGTCTTACTGATTTTGGAATTTCGTTGTCTATCTAGCTCGCTCCTCCTCTGTCACTCCATCTAGCAAGGGCACTCTCACAGATTATTCTCCTCTGTCGCTCGACCAACAAGGGCACTCTCACAGGTCACTCTATGTGGGGTTATTCTCTAGCTCGATCTCTTGCTCCAACTACAAATGGCTTCATACACTCTAATTAGTGAGGTAATTTGAGCAATGGTCGTCGGGAATTGGGAATTGGAGCTGGAAAACGGGGCTAGCTGGTTATGTGTGCCCGGGTGAGGTTGGATTACAATTTTGAATTTTAATCTTTGTATATTTTGTATATATTTTATAATGTATATAATATATAATTTATATATTATACATTATATAAATTATATATCATATAAATATATAAATTATATAATTATGATTATTAAATATATATTATAATAAATAAATATATAAATTATATATTATATAAATTATATATTATATAAATTATATATTATATAAATTATATATTATATAAATTCTATTTTATATAAATTACATATACAAAATATTTAATAAATTATTGTTAATAACATGTGTTTCATCGTAAGAAATCAGAAGCTCAAATCTAGAGGGGGGTAGGGTATGTATACCTTTGTATACATTAGAATTCAAATCGTTGCATGGAAGGGGTCTCTTGTCCCGCAAACAAGGGGGTATCATACACCAATGTGGGCCTAAAGGTTAAGAATATGTGTATACTACTTGGAGGTCATAGGTTCAAATACAGATGGGGGTAGGGTATGTATACCTTCATATATGGGGAAACAAATTAGATGGGGAAAACCTATGATCGAAAAAAATGCATAAAAAGAAGCATTACATTCTATCCTAGTTGGACATAGATCCCAATGCCTTGATCTCTAAGTCACTTCAACTAGTAGATTTATTGTTTCCTCTTCCCTTCCTTACTCATCAATCATTTGTGCCTCCCTTAATTTAACCTCTTTTGATTCCTACGGAAACCCAGAATCTTGAATTGACCCTTGTACCCCCTATGGCCTTGCATGCAAAAAATGATTCACTCCCAAATAGCATTTTATCTCAACCCTATGTAGTTTTTAATTGGAAAAAGTAACACCAACAATAAGAGGAGGCTGAAGTAGAAGAAGAAATAATCCCAAAGAAAACTAGGAGGAAAATAAACAAGGCCCTTTAATTCCCTAATTATTCTCTATATATACCTAATCATGTGTTGTAGATCCATAATTAGGCCACAAATGTACTTAATTAGGACATATGGATCCTTTTTAGGCCCTAAAGATACAATCAATATTTGTAACTCCAAAAATAGGCCATGTATATCCACAATTAGGCCCCATGAATAATGTATTAGGGACTAAATCCTTAGTTCTTCATCGTCAATTCATGGCTTATGCCCCAAGGATCATTCTTTTTGTGCTCAATATTTGAATTTGGGCCTATAATCATCCTTGTAATTGTAATTCATGTGTCTCATCATGACCAAATATCCTTACCAATGTTACATGTACCCAAGGAAAGCATGACAAAAATGACCTATTGATCGGAGACTTTGGCATGACTAGCCAATGTTCTATGATGTAAGTGGCCTATTTCAAAATGGGAATTTAACTCATATATATGGCCATAAGATGCATGGTAAAGTTATTCATTATGATTTTTTGTGGGGAAATCAAGACAATGGAGTAGACAACATGTCAAACAAAGGAACTCATTTTTTCCTTTGTTGAAGATCACTTATAGGCACTTTATAGAGATATAATCGGGAGGCTCTTGAGTGCCTACCAATAAAATGGTATGTTAAAATTAGGATCCATAAGTTGTTGCATGTGTATCTCACAACAATAAATGGACTCCACTTAGAACCATGTCCTCGAGCATAGCAAGAAAAAAATGGATAAGTTCATCTCCTTCACAATTAGGTTCTAGTTTTGTTGTTTTATTGTCAAATTATTTGTGTGATTCGTGTTTGAATCTCGAAACTCTCCCATACCATCAATGCATGCATCTACTATAGCCATGCCAAATTTTAGTGCATACAAGCACAAACTGAAAAAATATCAATCTTGGCCCCATTCACAAGTCACTCTGCACGGGGTCCAATTAAAGAATAATTTCCACAAAATGTAAGGAGGGACTTTTTTAGGATCAGGGACATTCCTCCTAATTAGGTTTTACATAAACTATGAGGTGATTAACTTGTCATTAATAATGTGGGATGATCTAGAATTAAGGGATTTTCCTGAAAATTGAAACATCTCAAGGATTAGTAAATCTATGCATGTATATCCTCATACTCTACAAGACTTCTCAATCCATCTGAATATGTACCTTTTTCATTTGCTACTACATGTTCTTCTTTAGCACTTGATAAGGAAATGGTGGGTTACTTCTTCTCCATGAGACAATTCCACCAGCCTACTTGAAGCAATATCTAGATGTTGATTTGAACTCAACAACATCTT
>SNQJ01S0152876.1:19243-35132 GCA_010110895.2 Picea sitchensis | reverse complement strand
TCAACCTGTACCATAAAAAAGTGCATCCAACCATGTACCAAGTATGTACCAATCATGTGTCAACTACTCATCAACTATGACTCATCAATATGTACCAACATCATCAACTATACACCTCATGTATATGCCAACTCATCAACTACGTGTCTCAACCATGTACTCAAAATGTACCGCAACCAAAATACCTCATCAATTTCATCATCCAAATCTGATTTTTATCTATGTAATAGAACTAGTGTATATGATCACATTCCTGCAAACCTTCCTTAACTTTAAAAACAAGAGACTAGCAGTTCCATCAAACGTTTCTTTAGTCTCACATTCCTAGTTTTGGATTAGTCAACAACCCTAACTTGAAGTAATGATAACTTTGAACCTATAATGTATAAATATATGAAACTGATACACAATGTTGTTTAGTGTGTTTTATGCAATTCCTCTAGGTGTCACTACTTGGAACCTCTCATAAAAGGAGTTATAGAAAAAATGACATACCTTGTTGAATTTTGTCTTATTCTAGAGATCGACCTTGTAGACTGTGCCCCACACAAAATATGTGTTGAATTGATATGAAACTGTTACAAAGAATACTAAATACTATAACTTGACCAACACATTTGGTCTCACTGAATTTGGATCTGTTATTAATAAGTTATGACGTTTTTACCTGAAACCCCGGTTTTTGACGAGTTTCAGGACTAGCCACAAACCCTATTTTCCACAGAGTGTAACTCTCAAAATAAAATGACCCACAAGATGAATTTTTTACCACATATACTTGTGTATTTTTTATCAATGGAATAGAAATTTCATGGTCTGAATCATTATAGACAAAAATATATAGCGAAAATGGTGAGATGACCTGTAAATAACATACCTTAGAATGCACCATCAAAGGAATTTATCCTTCCTTGCATTTCAGCCTTCTTTTATTCACCTTTCCTCAGAAATTTGTCTTAGATATTGTTGGTTACCTTAGAAACCTATAGATATTCAATAGTCTCAAGTTTGATTAAAATGAGAGAGCCTTGCCTCTTATTTATACTCTCCAAGTAGCTTCCTTAAAAACATAGTCTAGGTCACTTGGCCCACTTTTCTTATTTTAGGGTTAACCCACTTCTAATTTCTCCAATAAATTTATTATTGAAATAATTTATTTTTTATTCACTTTGAATCATAATACACTCATCACTTCAGTTTATTATATACCTTTTAAAATCTCTTAAACCACTTTGACTACTTTGACCTTTTGGGGCTTCTAGATGACATATGAGGGTCCTCCAACATCGTAAGGCCATAAATCTCAAACCGTGAGGAGTTATGTGGAATTCCACATACCACCAGAAATGGAATGACATGTACTATCCATATAGAATAGTATTACCTTAAAATATAGAAAATATCATACCGTTATCCGTCAAAAAAAGTTGGGTTGATTACCCAAACCTGGGTTCTCCAACATCACATGGTCATACATCTCTAACCGTGAGGAGTTATGCGACGTTATACATACCACTATAAATGGAATGACAAACACTATCCATATATGATAGTTTCACTGACAAATTAATTGTCCTTCATATCATTATTCCACAATTAAGCATGGGTTCTCTTACTCCACAAAGCGTCTTCCTGTGAGGGCTTTCACCATAACGGGACCACTTTCGAGTTCATCCATATTTACTTCTTATCAACCATGAAAAAATAATAACGAGTCATATTTACATCAAACATTATTGGGTCCATTACCCAAACCTTTTTTCTACAGGGATTTCTTCAAGGGTTGACATCAATGACAACCAACCTTAATCAACAATCTCCCCCTTTGGCATTGATAGCAACACTCTGATGCGATACTGAAATCATATCACTCATGCTCCCCCTGGAACCATGTGTCTATCCTCTACATCTGATAAATCTCTCCCCCTGTTTCATCAATGGAAAATGTATCTTTCCATCCGAGGTTGCTCCCCCTGACTGAACTGTCCTCTTATGGTTCTTCCTCGTGTACATCTAAGACATAAGAATTCAAAAGCATTCATTTTGGAGTAGAAATAACTCCAATTCTTTGGCGAAGATATTCAAAGGTTTCCCATGGAAGTGGTTTTGTAAAGATGTCTGCCACTTGTTCTTTTTTTCCCACATACTCAACTCTGATGTTCTTTTCTGCAACCTGTTCCTGTAGAAAGTGATACTTGATTAGAATGTGTTTCATCTTGGAGTGCATCACCATGTTTTTTTGAGATACCTATGGCACTTGTATTATCACAATATATTGGAATGGGATCATCATACTCAACCTGTATATCTGTCAAAGTTTGTTTCATCCAAAGAACCTATGTACAACATGATGTTGCTGCAATATGTTCTGCCTCGATTTTATATAGAGATATTGATGATTGTTTCTTGCTTATCCATGATACTAGACACTCACCTAAGTAGAATGCTTCTCCATTGCTTCTTCATCGGTCATCAATACAACCTACCTAATCTCCATCTATGTAAGCAATAAGTGATAGATCTTTTCCTTTTGGATACCATAATCCAAACTCTTATGTTCCTTTGATATATTTGAAGATCCTCTTTACTTCTAATACATGTGATTCCTTTGGTGCTGCTTGAAATTGTGCCACCTGTGCAACTTCTTGCATTACATCTAGTCTGAATGGTGTCACATATAGTAGGTTTCCATTCATTGACCTGTATGCCTCTAATCTGTAGATTTCAAATCATCATCTTTGCTCAACTTACAACTGGTTTGCATGGGAGTGATAACTGGTTTACAATCTTCCATTCCGAACCTCTTTAGCATTTCTCTGATATACTTGGTTTGAGAAATAAAAATTCTCTAGGTGCTTTGACATATCTGAATTCCTAGAAAGAAGGATAGTTCTCCAAGTAACGACATTTCAAATTTATTCTGCATGTATTTTGCAAATTTCTAGCTTAACCTATCATCATCACTACCAAAAATAATATCATCAACATAAACTTCAATTAATAAAATATTACCTTGACTTACCTTGATATAGAGGTTGTTGTTTGCACTTCCTTTTCTGAACCCTACCTACTGCAGATACTTATCCAGTCTAGAGTATCATGCTCTAGGAGCATGTTTTAGACCATACAAGGCCTTATTTAATTTACACACATAGTATGTTTTCTCTGACAACTGAAATCCTTCTCGTTGTTCAATGTAGAATTCTTCTTCAAGTTCCCCATTCATAAAAGATGATTTTACGTCCATCTAATATACTTTAACATTTTTGGAGCATGCATAAGATAAAAGAAAACAAATTTCTTCCATTCTATAAACTGGGGAAAATATCTCTTCAAAGTCAATTCCTTCAATCTATGCATATCTTTTACATACCAATATAGCTTTGTTCCTTGTAACTTGTCCATGTTCATTCAATTTATTCCTGAAAACCCATTTTATGCCAATCACATTCTTATTCTTTGGTCTTGGAACCAATTCCCAAGTGTCATTTTTCTCTATTTGATCCAATTCTTCATCCATGGCCTTATTCCAAAATTCATCCTTGTTGGCTTCTTCAAAATAGTTTGGTTCAGTTGTAGATAAGAGTGCTTGGTGTGTTTGTTCTGGTGAACGCATTTTTTTTCTAGTCTCAAGTCCTGCATCTTTGTTTCCAAGAATCTGATCTGAAGGATGATTCTTCTGTACTCGTTTGCTAGGTGTGTTTGGAGATACTTTTTGAAATTGTTCTTCTTCTTATGTCGGATTCTCTTCATATTCATGTTCCTCTTCTACTTTTTTTTCATCTTCTTCTTCGAAAAGTTGTTCCATTGATTTGTTTTCTTATTCCTTTGATTCTGGTCTGTTAGTTTCATCAATTCTTACGTTGATGATTTCCACAACTTTGTTTAATATTAGATTGTAACACTTGTATGCTTTCCTTGTACTTGAGTAACCAACAAGTATTCATTTGTCCACACGATAGTCATACTTTCCCATTCTGCCATCTTCTCTTTTAATGTAGCATTTTCTTCCAAAAACTCTGAAGTGTTTCACATTTGTTGCTCTTCCTTTCCATAGCTCGTAGGGAGTTTTATTAGTGTTGTTTTTTATCATTAATCTGTTTTGAATGTGAATTGTTGTATGCACTGCCCGTGTCCAAAAGATATCTGTCAACTTTGAATCCATTATCATTGTTTGAGCCATCTCTTGTACTGTCATGTTCTTTCTTTCAACAACTCCATTCTGTTGAGGTGTCCTAGCGACGAAGAATTGCCTTATTATTCCATGATTGCCGCAGTAGTCCATAAATTCCTTTGAGGTGAATTCTCCTCCATTATCCAATCTTAAGCATTTGATTCTTGAATCCATCTCATTTTCAACCATATCCTTGTAGATCTTGAATTTTTCAAAAGATTCTGACTTGTTCTTGAGAAATAAAATTGCAGTCATTCTTGTATAATCAATAACTAATAACATAAAGTATCTCCCACCTTTTAAGACTTTTGTTGTAATTGGTCCAACTAGATTAGTATGCACAATTTCCAGTGGTTTTTTTGTTGAATATTCCTTTGATTTGAACCTGGTCTTTGTTTTCTTTCATTGTTGGCAATGCTTGCATAAAATGTTGGTTGGTTTCATGATCTGGGGCATTTCTCTGACTGCTTCTCTTTTGCTGAATTTGACAAGGTTATAAAAATGCATGTGACCCATTGTTCTATGCCATATCCAACTTTCATATTCCTTTCCTAGATGACACTTTTCATTTCGAATTTCACTTAACACATATATGTTGCTTGAAGTTCTTGTAGCTGTAGCGACCAATTTCCCTGAACCTTCTTTTCTTATCTCACACTTTTGTGAATCGAAAGTAACTTTATGACCTTGGTCACACATTTGCCTCACACTTAAAATATTATGTTTCATATCTTCTACTAGTAGAACATTTTCTGCCTTTTCATTCTTGTTCCCAATTCAGAATGTGCCTTTTCCCATCATTTTGGATGAATCATTATTACCGAAGGATACTGATCCATCTCTTTCCTTTCGTAATGTAAGAAAATTATCTCTATCACCTATCATGTGTTTGAACATCCACTGTCAACATACCAACCATGTTTCTTCTATTTATCTTGTAGAGCAACTGTACATTCTTCATTTCTATACTGATATTGTTGTCTTATCCATGTCATTTTCTGAGGTTCTTGTTTGTGACTCTGTTGAGGTTCTTTAGGAGGGACTGTCATTCTGCAATTTTTGAACATGTGTCCAAAATTGTTACATTTGTAACATTCCACTTCAATGCTCAAAGATTCAAAGATTCAAACCTGTTGTAACTTTGTCTATGTGTTTCACTATGTAATATACCTCAAATTCACCATAAAAAAAAATAAATCCTATAACATAATTCAATTTTGTTTAATATTAGAAAATAAGAGAAGGTAAGATTCATTTCTATCCATAATTTCATTATTACACCAGTCTAGATTACTTTGAACCCAAAAGTTTATGTGAGTAAAA
The DNA here is from genome assembly GCA_010110895.2 of Picea sitchensis. Taxonomy (NCBI): domain Eukaryota; kingdom Viridiplantae; phylum Streptophyta; class Pinopsida; order Pinales; family Pinaceae; genus Picea; species Picea sitchensis. The sequence goes on along the minus strand of SNQJ01S0152876.1, from coordinate 29,635 downwards.
TCTTTTCATAATTCTATCACTTCCCTTGAAAGGCAATGTCTAAACTCAGGTCGAAGGAACCTTTGATGTTCAAAGAGATAAAGCTCAGAAGGGATAGCACCTTTTAAGTATTCAAAGGGAGGGAGAGATCGAAATCGTCTCGCAGAGGTCGAGTTCAGGTGTAAGAACGCCAAGTCATTTTGGCTAGAGATCCTTGGGCAGAGTGATCGAACGGTGAAATTTCTTCGTGGGGAAGTACCGAAATCCCGTGGACCATTGGATATCACAAATCCATGAGGAGGTTAAGACTGAGCGTCTTTTAGCATTCAGAATCTTAGGAGGGGTGGAGACCATTGGATGAGAAGCAACAAGAGCCATTGATCTCGTGCTCAAAATTCATTATTTCAGAGTCATTGCATCACAAACTTACAGTTTACGAAATACCAAACGAATCAGGATCGTTGATTCCATGCGAAAAGGCCAAAACCTGTTAATCCTCTTTTCAACATTTCAGGTTCTGGGAGTTCGAAGGGCCTAGAATCGTTGTCGTCGGAGTTGTGAAATCCTGAATCGCGAAACCCCGAAACCCTGAAATCCCAAAACCCCGAAGTATTATATGTATAATTTCCTTCCAATTCAAAGAAATATTTGCTAGAACTTCAATTACAGAAGTAAACATATGCCTATAAATAGATCGATACCTTTCAAGCTCATCTATACATAGACAATCCTACCTAGAATTTTGATTTCAGAGTTAAATATGCTCCTGTAGGTGGATCTGTTCTTTCAAATTTATAAGTAGATAATTTGTCTAGCGTTTTGTTTCAGGAGGAACCATTCCTAGAATTTAGTCTTTGAACATAAACTTCTTACAATGAACACATGTCATCTATGGAAATTATTTCAACTTACCACAATTAGATGCATAAGATCATATACACGAATCATTCAAACAAATACTGAGTGTATTTTAAAAGAAGATAAATACAAAGTTGACATTTCGGCATTCGGGACTTGCTTGTTACATATGCATGGAGTTCCTTTGATTTACTAAACCTCGAAATCCTGAAATCCTGAACCTCGAAATCCTGAAATCCCGAAGTGTTGAGCCCACAACCTTTTCTCATTTCGCAACTCGACACTTCTTATCTCATTTTGCTTGTGCGTAAGAAGTTTGTAAACCCCGAAATCCTGAAATCTCGAACTCCAAAATCCCAAAATGTTGGGCCCACAATCCTTTCTCATTTCGCGATTCGACACTTCTTGTTTCATTTTGTTTATGCATGAGGTGTTCAAAAATGCCAAAATCCCAAAATGTTGGGCCCACAGTCCTTTCACATTTCACGATTCGACACTTCTTGCTTCATTTTGTTTAAGCATCAGGTGTTCGAAATCCCCGAAATCCAGAACACCAAAATCCCAAAATGTTGGGCCCACAGTCCTTTCACATTTCGCGATTCGGCACTTCTTAATTATTTTTGTTTGTGCATCATTATTAAAACAGGAAAGACTAAATATGAATAGCCGAATTGTTACCGCCTTGAGTAAAGGAAATTTTTGTAATAAGAAAGGGTGCATCTGGGTTCCTTTTCTATTAAAGTAGTTCATATAATAGATCTATCATTGCAAATTATATAGTATAATTTTTTGTTTTTGTGTTCTCTTGTTCGAAATAACTTTATACGGGTTAGGTTAATGAACTATAAGGGAAACTGGTATAATAGTCGGTCCTCCTACCTCAGCTACAGATCTGTCTCTACACAGTCTATTTAATGGAAAAGAAAAATGTAGCATAGTTTACAAAACTCAGAATGATGCTCCCGACATTATTCATACAATTAGATTAATGAAATTACAACATAACCTCTACTCCCAATATGCAAATCTCAACATTGATTTTACTCATAAAACAATTGAAGAAAGAAAATAGCAGTGAATCTAATTTAGAGGAGATTTCTTCCAGAATTTAACCATGCATAATTCTTTCAACTATCATAACAAATAAAAGGCCAATTCTATCGTTCATTCAGAAAAGGGTCACTCGAGATTCGATTTACCCTATGTTCTCTGTCAGTATTTAGGCTTCCTGAATTCAAACTGATTTTTCTTATGCATTATTATCTATCATAATTAATAGATGCATTACATCCGTGATTGAATCATTCACCAGAGAATGGAAATTATTTCAGTTCGGATTTAATAGATACATGACATCAGATATCAAATCATTCAAATAGAGAAAGGAAATCATTTCAATTCTGATTTAACAAATACATTGCATCAGATATAAAATCATTCAAACAGAGAAGGAGTAGAGAAACATATATGAATCAGATCGCGAGAAGACAAAGGGAACAACCACGTTTCTCCCAATCGTAGAATAGGGTAGCCAAAACCACTTTCCTAATTCACCCCCTAGCCTGACCATGAATCCATGAGGGAGAAATTGGAAACTCCTCCTCAACAATGTCCTTCAATTCCAGAAGTTATCCTCTTGCCTCACACTTACTCAGCAGTGCTCATAACAACAAGGAAATTCCATTTCAGCAGACTCCTCTTGCCTCACACTCAATCTGTAGTGTTCGTAACAGCAAGAGAACTCAAAAATCTTTTTCCCCAACATACTTGGCAACATCCTGCCTCCTCGCATATGTTATATATCAATTTTTCCCAGGTCTTTTTCCCTCCCTTGGGGGGATTTTCACAGATTTCTAAACCCCTGATTTCTAGGGGCTTTCAATGGCCAAATATCTTATTTTCCACTTGTAATAATCAGCCTAGAGGTAGTTCCAACTTGTTTCCCACTTATGGAGTCATGGTCAGCTGATTTTAACATGGATTTTTCATTTGTCCTCATGCAATTAATATAAATATTTTGTTTTTATACAAGTGTCATAGTCAAATATTTAGTTTAGTCCCAATCAGAACTCTACCCAATAGTCATAATAATTAATTACAAATATTAAATTCAAAATTCGGAATTGCCATAAATGGCAAAAATTTTCCAAATTCGAATTGACTAAAAATAGAATTAAATTTCCATCAAATTTAAATTTCAATTTTATTTTTTATTTTTGGGGATATCACATCCTTTCCCCCTTTAGTAAAACACTATCCTCAATGTTCGTTCCTTTCCTGGAATAGGATTGGATGAGATTTCTGCAAATCTCCCTCCAACTCCCAAGTGGCATCCTCATGACTAAAGTGCTTCCATTGCACATTTACCTGAGCGACGACTTTGTTCTAAAGTGCTATTTCTCTTTGGTCCAGAATGCGCAGGGGTTCCACCTAGAACTCGACTTCGAGTTCCACCTGCACCAAGTTCCAATCAATCCTATGAGTAGGGTCATGAATATATTTTTTCAACAAAGAAACATGAAATACATTATGAATTCTTAGATTAGCTGGAAGTGCAAATTGATATGCTACGGGTCCAATTCAAGCTATTATCTTTAAGGGCCCACAAAACCTGGGTGCCATCTTGGCACAGTTCCCTAACTTCAACGAGATTTTTTGGGATTTGACCTTCAAATAAACATGGTCTCCTACTTGAAATTCCAAGTGTCTTCTTTTCTGATCTACATAGCTCTTCTGTTTGTCCTGTGCTTATTTCAAGTTCTGTTGTACCTTCCTTACCATGTTCTCCATTTCTTGGAGCATCTCTGGTCTGACCATGAGTCTATCAGCTAGGTTATCCCAACTAATTGGAGTCGTACACTTTCTACCGTACAGTATTTTGAAAGGGATCAACTTAGCCGAAGTTTGGTACCCATTGTTATATGCAAATTCTACCAAGTGTAGGTAGTCTTCCCACTTGTTCAGTTTTGTTCGTACATACATGTGGAGCATATCCTCTATGATTTGGTTTGTCCTTTCGGTCTATGCATCCATTTGTGGATGATAACTCGTACTCAAATTCAAATTAGTATTTATCCATGCAAACAATTCCTTCCAAAAAGTGGATGTGAATTTTACATCTCTATCTAAAATCACCATTTTAGGAATACAGTCTAAAAATTTATTTCATGAATATTTCAACAATGTTTATAGCTTTAAAAGTAGACTTTACATGAATAAAGTGTACAGACTTACTGATTTTATTGATTACAACCATGATAGAATCATTCTGTTTCTGAGTTTTAGGAAAACCTGTTATAAAGTCCAGCGATATGGTCTCCCATTTCCATTCTGGTACTGGTAATGGTTGTCATAGGCCGACTGGATGCTGGTGTTTGGCCTTAACTTGCTAACAATCTTGGCACCTAGCCAAGTAATCTGTTGTTTTTCCCTTCATATTAGGCCAGTAAAATAGCTTTCTGAGTGTTTTTATTGTTTTCTGGTAACCCGGGTGGCCAAAATACGGTTTCTTATGCACTTCATCTAAAACAGTTAATTTTAACTCTGTTGAATCTGGTATGTACAGTCTTTTTTTAAATCTTAATAGTCCCTTCTTGTCAAAATTTATATCTGGTTTATATGAGTTTGTGATACTATTTTGAAATTATGCAATCATCTTAGCGTAATTTCTGTCATTAATACTTGGCGTCCTTATTCTTTGTTCCAGATCACTTTCTTCCCTGCTGATATTTATCTCAAATAACCCATGGAATCTTCTGCTTAAATTGTCTGCTACTTTATTTTCCTTACCCTTGATATGTCTGACCTCGAAGTCAAATTCACTCAAGAAGGCTAGCCACGTTGCTTGTCTTGCATTAAGTTCTGGTTGGTTAAACATATATTTCATCCCTCTATTATCCGTCAATAGTAGGAATTTTCTACCATTTATATAGTGTCACAACATTTTTAAGGCATGTATTACTGCTGCCAATTCTAAGTCACGAGTGACATAATTTCGCTCGTGTTCTTTTAATTTCCGAGACTCCTAACAAATCATGTGCCCTTATTGAGTTAGGACACCACTGAGTCCCTCTTTACTTGCATCAATACATACTGTGAAGTCTTTATCTGGGTCTTCTACCTTCAAAATGGGCGTCGATCGCAATAATTCTTTCAGCTTGTTAAAACTGTCTTCACACTTTTGCGACTAGTTAAATTGGTCCCTTTCTTTTGTAATGACATGATAGGGTAGGCTATATTGGAAAACCATTCTATAAACCTACGATAATATCCGGTGATTCCCATGAATGACCGGATATATTCCACATCCTTAGGTATTGGCCATTCCATAATGGATTTTATCGTTTTTGGGTCTACGACAATACCTTTCGAGGAAATGACATGACCTAAATATTGTATTTCTTTCTGATAAAAGTCACATTTGTCGAACTTTGTGTATAGTTTGTGTTTCCTTAATGTTTGTAGAACTATTCTTAAGTGTTCATCATGTTCCTTCTCCGTTTTAGAATAGACCAGAATATCGTCGATAAATACTACTATGAACTTGTCTAAGTACTGACTGAAAATGTTGTTCATCAAGCACATAAACATGGTTGGTGCGTTAGTGAGTCCGAAAGGTATGACTACAAACTGGTAGTGTTCGTATCTTGTTCGAAAAGCTATTTTGTTTATGTCCTAGTCCTTAATCCTAAATTGATGATAACTGGATCGTAAATCCAGTTTTGAAAAGATCTTGGCCCCACCAACTTGATCGAACAGATCATTTATCCTTGGTAAGGGGTATTTGTTCTTAACAGTCATTTTGTTCAGTTGTCTATAATCGATACATAGTCTTAGAGTACCATCTTTCTTTTTCACAAAGAGGACTTGTTCTCCCCATAGCGAGACACTCGGTCTGATATACTCTTTGTCCAACAATTCCTGTAATTTTATTTTTAATTCTGTCAATTCTAGTAGGCTCATTCGGTAGGGTGCTTTTGAGATAGGGGTTGATCCAGGTAGTAAGTCTATGGAGAAATCTATTTCCCTTCTAGGAGGTAATTCTGGTATCTCATCCACAAACATGTCTCTAAATTCATGTAGGACAACAAAGTCTTCTAACTTGGGCTTATCTTCTTTTTCTAATAGATTTGTCACTTGGATGGCGTAAACTTGACATCCCTTTCTAATACATTTCTTAAATTGCATCGTTGAAACTTGTCTGACTGATACAAGTTTTGGTATGCCTTGGGTTGTTCTAATAGTGCCAAAATCATCTTTATAGCTAAGTATCTTTGTATAACAATATAGTACTTCTTTGTGTTGTTCCAACCAATCCATCCCGATAATCATATTGTAAGATCCTAGTGGTAGGATGTTCAGATTGGTCCTTATATTTTGACCATCTAAGATGAACTCAAAATCAGAAATAAAGTCAACTACTTTACTTTTAGTACCTACTGCTAGTTGTACAAGCCATGATTTTGTGTGCTTCAGTTTCTTAAGTTTATTTGACTCTACTATATTAGGGGTAATATAACTCAACGTAGCTCCAGGGTCAATTAAAATGGAAATTTGAGTGTCATTGATTTTACCTTTGATTTCTACCACCGAGGACTGGTGGTCAACATGTCGACCATCTATGGCTGCATTTATCTGATGCAGGCTTCTGCCCACGTCTCCCACTGTCGAGGCTTCCTGCAAATTGTGAACAACAGTTCTGTTTTCTGAAATTAAACATGGACATTTCCTCCTTAGATGAGGCTCTCTGCATTCCCAACACTTTAATGGCTCGCGGGAGTTGTCCCCAAACGTCTTCGTGCCCAAATTTACCGGTTTACCACTACCTTGCGCATTCAGATGATTGGAGTGAAAATCCTTCCTTGGGAAACCTTTTGTTGCATTTTGATAAGGTGTTAGTTAGTATCCATTCCTCTGCTGGTTCATTCGATCTTGCTTCTTATCCTTCCAGGCCTTGAGAAACTCTACCCATTGTTTATACTGGTCATAGCAAATTCGTGCTTTCCTGAATACCTCACTTAAGGATTTGGGGTTGTGAAAGTAAATTCTGTCTCTATAGGGCTGTGGTAAACAGGCTAAGAATCACTGGATTTTTACATTATCCTCTTGGATGTATGGTACGAACCTTAGTAGTTCCATAAATTTATTTATAAGGTCCTCCATCGTCATCTGTCTGAGTCATAACTCGTAAAATTCTTTCATCTTCCGTTCATAATAGCTTTCAGAAAGGTATTGTTTTCTGAAATACTTCTTAAAGTCGGGCCACTCCAACTGTTTCTCCTTTAGGCCCTTGGCCAATTTCAGGTCCTGCCGCCAAATGCTTTCCTTTTCCTTCAGATTTGTAGATGGCCATTCTGACCTTCATGTTGTTAAAATAGTTGTAGATCTGGAAGTATTTTTTGATGTCCAACAAACATGCCTCATCTTCTTCTCCTGTCCTGGATTCTCTATCAAAGGTAGCTGCTTTGATATTTTAAAATTCTCCTTCAAGGTGGTCTGTTTGTTTCCATTTTCTGTTTGGTATAGTTTTGTCTTCAGCTGAAGGTGTCCCTTCAGACGAACTGTCTCCTTTTTCTGTTTTCGCACCAAAATTCTTGGAGGCCCTTTTGTTCACCTCCTCATCATGGTTATCATCTTTTGGGCTTTTCTTTGTTACTATACTACGCAACAGGACTTCATTTATCTCTTGCTATTCCTATTGTGCTTTCTTCAATTTTTCATTGTCGACCTTGAAAACCTGTAGTTCAACAATAAGATTCCCCATTGTGTCTAACACCTCTGTGGGTGAGCTTCCATCATTGTTCTGTCTTGGATCTCCAGGAGGTCCTTGTTGTGGATTCCCTTCCATCCTAATTTTTTCACCTTCTTGAGCTGCCATAATCAACACAAAACATAAATACTTTCTGTTTGTAACCACAAGATTTATTAGTTTTTTCATAAATTGAAATATATACTAAGCAACTAATGTGGCCCTGTTCAGGCCTAGTGTTGTTACTTTTGCTTTGATACCATATGTAATGTACCTCAAATTCACCATAAAAAAAAGGTAAAAAATCCTATGACATAATTCAATTTCATTTAAGCTTAGAAAATAAGAGATGGTAAGATTCATTTATGTCCATAATGTCATTATTACAGCAGTCTAGATTACTTTGAACCGAAAAAATTATGTGAGTAAAATATTTTCATAATTCTATCACTTCCCTTGAGAGGCAATCTCTAAACTCAAGTCGAAGGAACCTTTGATGTTCAAAGAGATAAATATCAGAAGGGATAGCACCTTTCAAGTATTCAAAGGGAGGCATATATCGAAATTGTCTCACAGTGGTCGATTTAGGTGTAAGAACACCAAGTCATTTTGGTCAGAGATCCTTGGGCAGAGTGATCAAACGGTGAAATTTATTCGTGGGGAAGTACCGAAATATCATGGACCGTTCGATCTCGTAAATCCGTGATGAGGTTAAGAATAAGCATCTTTTAGAATTCAGAAGCTCAGAAGAGGTGGAGACCATTGGATGAGAAGCAACAGGAGTCGTTGATCTCACACTCGAAATTCGTTATTTCGGAGTCGTTGCATCATGAACTTCCGGTTCACGAAATCCCGAAAGAATCAGGACTATTGACCCATGCCAAAAGGAAAAAACCTTTTAAGCCCCTTTTCGGCATTTCAGCTTCCGGGAGTTCAAAGGGCCTAGAATCGTTGTTGTCGGAGTCGCGAAATCCCGAATCGCGAAAACCCAAAATCCTGAAACCCTGAAGTACTATATGTAGAGGCTCCTTCCAATTCAAAGAAAGATTTGCTAGAACTTCAATTACAGAAGTAAACATATGCCTATAAATAGATTGGTACCTTTCAAGATCATCTATACATAGACAATCCTACCTAGAATTTTGATTTCAGAGTTAAATATGCTTCTGTAGGTGGATCTGTTCTTTCAAATTCATAAGTAGATAATTTTTCCTAGTGTTTTGTTTCAGGAGGAACCATTCCCAGAATTTATTCTTTGAACATAAACTTCTTACAGCGAACATATGTCATCTATGGAAATTATTTCGACTTAGCACAATTAGACGCATACGATCAGATACACGAATCATTCAAACAAATACTGAGCATATTTTAAAAGAATATAAAATACAAAGTTGACATTTCGGCATTCGGGACTTGATTGTTACATATGCACGGAGTTCCTTTTCTTTACTAAACCGTAAAATCCCAAAATCTCGAACCCCAAAATCCCAAAATCCAGAAATCTCGAAGTGTTGGGCCCACATCCTTTCCTCATTTCGCAAGTCGAGACTTCTTATCTCATTTTTCTTGTGCGTAAGAAGTTCGTAAACCCCGAAATCCCAAAATCCTGAACTCCGAAATCCCAAAATGTAGGGCCCACAATCCTTTCACATTTCGCGATTCGACACTTCTTGTTTCATTTTTCTTATGCATCAGGTGTTCAAAAACCCCAAAATCCCGAACCCCAAAATCCCGAAATGTTGGTCCCATAGTCCTTTCTCATTTCGCGATTCGACACTTCTTGTTTCATTTTGTTTAAGCATCAGGTGTTCGAAATCCTCGAAATCCCGAACCCCTAAATCCTGAAATGTTGGGCCCACAGTCCTTTCGCATTTCGCGATTCAAAACTTCTTAATTCCTTTTGTTTGTTCATCGTTATTAAAACAGGAAAGACCAAATATGAATAGCCGAATTGGTATCACCTTGGGTAAAGGAGATTTTTCGTAATAAGAAAGGGTGCATCTAGGTTCCTTTACCGTTAAAGTAGTTCATATAATAGATCTGTCATTGCAAATTATATATTATAATTTTATTCTTTTGTATTCTCTTGTTCGAAATACCTTTATACGGGTTAGGTTAATGAACTGTAATGGAAACTGGTCTAATAGTCGGTCCTCCTACCTCAGCTACAGATCTATCTCTACACAGTCTCTTTAATGGAAAAAAAAATGTAGCATAGTTTACAAAACTTAGAATGATTTTCCTGACATTATTCATATAGTAAGATTAATGAAATTACAACATAACCTCTACTCCGAATATGCAAATCTCAGTATTGATTTTACATAGAAAAAAATTGAAGAAAGAAAATAGCAGTGAATCTAATTTAGAGGAGATTTCTTCCATAATTTAACCATGCATAATCCTTTCAACTATCATAACAAATAAAAGTCCAATTCTATCCTTCGTTCAGAAAGGGGTCACTCGAGATTAGATTTACCCTATGTTCTCTCTTAGTCTTTAGGCTTCCTGAATTCGAACTGATTTTTCTTACGCATTATTATCTATCATAATTAGTAGATGCATTACATCCGTGATTGAATCATTCACCAGAGAATGGAAATTATTTTAGTTCACATTTAATAGATACATGACATCAGATATCAAATCATTCGAATAGAGAAAGTGTTAAATTATGTACCAAGGCAAGTGTTTCTCTTCCCTAGGCCCTAAGGGGGAGAAATTGCCGAATATGGGTCTTAGTCAAATTAATTTGTGAGATGCAAATTAAAAGATAACTTTATGATTAAAGTGAGGGTGAGTGA
>SNQJ01S0152875.1:16557-38158 GCA_010110895.2 Picea sitchensis | reverse complement strand
CCCAAATATAATTATGGAAATGGTATGATAAAGGGTTTATTAGGACTATGAAATGTAAGGAATGGTGAAGGGAAAAGAGGATATAAATGTGACATTTCTGAGTCCTAACAGAGCACCTCACGGGAAAGAAGGAGAAACAGGCTGACGAAGCCCTGAAAACATGGATCAAGTTGACCTAGGGTTTTAAACACCTAGAGTTTGGGTATTTAGGGTTTTGACACCTAGGTTTTGGCCTAAGGTTTTTCGAGAGTCATTGTAATGTATAAATAAAGGTCAAGAGGACCTGGGATGGGTCCGTTCTGATTTTGATTATGTTATGAGGAGTGAGTGTTGTTATTGTTAAGAGAGAACTGTTGAGCATAAGAGCCTTCTGGGATTGTAGGATCTTCAGCTGGGTGTGAAGATCAACACTGTAGCTGGGTGTGCAGGGAGGGAAGAGAAGAAGAGAAAGAAATAGAGATATGCAAGTTAAGAGTGTAGATAGAACTATATGCTTTCATCTAATATATTATAAACCACGGTTCTGTGGACATATCCCTAGGGAGAGGGTGAACCACATATATCTTGTGTTATGTGTGATTTATGTTGTGTTCATCTTATTTCTATTATATTTTTATTGTGTTAATTCTGAGATATAGTTTGCACAGTAAGCTTAAGGAAGATAAAGAATAACTAGATTGTTGTGTATCATTTTTATGAATCCACTTTGCATTCCTTATGGTTGTAGACACCTGTGTCCTGCAACCCCCTATTGCTACTTTGGGTGAGACTGCATCTGCTTCGCAGGTGTTTCCGAAAGGGCCAGTAGTTAGGGCTTGTTGGTGCACTATTATAGTTAAACCCTGGATCTGCCCCTATGCCAACAACCTAGAACAATCATTTTCAACATCATGTGCTCCCTCTTTACAAACATCCAAGGAGGAATGTTATTGTTGATAACAAAAATAGGCCACACTGAGTAAATATACCTAAGCTCTTCGAATGGATTAACATCGTTAGCTTCCAATGAAAGTCTAACATTACGAGGTTCATCTTTGAAATCTGCCCATTTTTCCTCAATTTCCCTAAATGCAAAACCATCGACAGGCATTTGAAGAACACCATGTCCACTTATGTTACGTGCATGGTAATCCATAAATTGTTCTAATATTTCACACCTAAAAAATTGCTACAAACGTGGAATTATGGGAATATAACGAAGAACCTTTCGACGCACCCTTTTTGTTACTTGATCGGTTTGATATCTACTGATAAGACATTGCGGACATTCTGTTTTCAAAGCATGTTGTCCATAATATATAATATGATCATTAGGACATGCATCTATTGTTTGATAATCCATTTCAATGTCTTTCATAATGGCATGCAAACCTCGATATGTGCGAGGTAAAATATTTGATGATGGTAACAAAAATTCACCTAACAATCTACAACATAACAAATAACTAGTTAATGTAAAGAATATTAATCATAAAAATTGCATTCTTATTTTACACATTAATTAACACTAAAAAAAATAGAAAAAAAAAGTCAAAATTTATGTATAATATGAGATGAAACATATTACATACCTTAGGATCTGTGTCATACAAGTGTTTGACAAATTATTCATAACCTTTAAGTTCACTAGCAGCAATGTAGCGGAGAAAAGATTTTCTCGTTATCCTTCATAAAGTTGTTTATTTGCCTTTTATAATAGAGGTTCATCATAAATACCATCACTGTCCCCATCCTCATTCGGCTGTGAAAACAAATCTTAGATCATTTGATTTGTCCCATCCTCTTCTTCCATGGGATCATTAACTTGATTTGTCCCATCATCTTCTTCCTTGAGATCCTCATTTGCTTGGTCATAATGTTCCTCAGCTTGTACAACATCATTTCTACTACTACTTGGTGCAATATTCTATGGAAAGTTAGAGGGAAACTCTAACTTTATAATTACAAACAATCATGCAAAATTAGTGTATACTATAACAAACATTCAAACAATATATATACATATATATAATTTTAGATGAAATTGACAATATAAAAACAAATAATGAATATATAGCTAATTACCATGGGATGATATTCATTCGATCCGCCATCAATGTGCCCATATTTTCTACAATGTTTTGTAGTTGTTTCTATTAAAATTCTTACGGGACGTATGAGGCAACATTTTTTGCAAGGGCAATAATATCCACCATCAACCTTTTCACCCACTTTACTTTTTTCCCCACCTCTAATTATATTCTGCGACATTCTTCTGCACAACTTCCGCACAAAAATACCATTTCGGAATTGTCGTTGTTATAGAAAGATTGTCGCAACATCTTTAAATCGTCAAAATATTTATAGGTCAATTTAGGTCATTGTCGTCGCAATTGCGATGAACAGTGACCTAAATATAACTAATTATTTGTTATATTTAGGTCACTTTGTCAAAGGGTATAATGGTTATAACGATCAATATGGATTTGGTCATTATCGTCGCAATTGCGACGAACATTGACCAAATCAATTCAGACTTTGTCAAATTGTATAACGGTCAATATGGATAGTATCAAAGTGTGTAACTATCAATAGTCAGCATCGCCCTTGCAATGAATACACATGTTCATCGAAATAGAGACAATAGTCCATTATCTTGATGATCGTTGAAAAACAGATGAAAGTTGTATTCCTTCCAAATAGTGACGAATACGGGTTGGATTTAGAACAAAATTGAAAAATTGAACTTTTTCTCATGAATTTTGCGACGAAAGAGTACTTTCGTCACAAGTAGTTGTCGCAATTTTTTCAGTATGTAGTAGTGTAAGATGCAATATTCTCATCTTTCTTCATCTTCAGCTGTTCAAATTAACATTTGTAAGTTTGAAGCTTTGTTTCCTTGACTTTTGCATATCCTTCATAAACATTTTGAATTTTGTCCCAAATCTCCTTTGCGGAGCTGCAATGCATAACTTTGTCATATATTGAATCACCAAGACCATTCAAAAGTGAATTTTTCGATTTTGAGTTATTTGGACTGAGTTTATTTCCGTTGTCATTTGTTAGTGGAACTGTTGGTTCTTTATATCCATATACAAATGATTTTCAAACCTCAAATCCATGTGCTTGTACATATGTTTTAATCCTTCTACTCCAGAATGCATAGTTTTGTCCATTAAACTGTGGTATTCCATTTTTATACATATTGTTTCTCTCCAAGATCTACCTTTCATTGGTTAAACTGATTTCTGAAGGAACCTGCTCTGATACCAATTGTTGGATTACTGAGAGGGGGGGTGAATCATTAATAGAGAAATTTAATCCTTTTAACCACAATATGTAAGTGTTATTTATCTTTATGATAAATATACCATTATCATTCAAAAAGTGCAGAGTTAATAAACCATGAACAATGAAAAATCATACATAAACATAGAACACCAGTATTTTTATGTGGAAACCCAATGCGGGAGAAAACCATATAAGTATTTTTCTTGTATGTCTTTAAGAATTACATTCATTTGAAGCACCAAATTCCTTTGTTTTCCAGCTGCAGCTGAAAGGAGGCTACGACCTCCTATATTTTCAGGCTACAACCTAAGGGAATCTCCAACTCCCCAACTCTATGGTTACAACCAGAAGGAGACTACAACCTCCTATATTCTCTGGCTACAACCGGAAGGTGGCTACAACCACCTATCCTTGCGTCGTCCTTGTACCATGAAATATAAGTGTCAAATGATGAAAAAACTGCCACACTCTCATTGTGATATATACCACTGTAAACATGTACCAACCTGTTCCATTGACATGTAACCAACTTGTACCTTTACTCAGCCTATTCCAACAAATCCCAACAGGTAAGCGACCTGTATATGTTGCAGCTCGCGTATGTACGCGCCCTGTCTATATTGTATCCTACGTATGTACGCACCCTGTTTATACTACATCCTACATACACCTTTATAAATCTAGGTTTTTCACCTTTTTTGAAACTTCAAACACTTTGATACCTCTATCACATCAACCTGCAACATGTCACTGTGTCTTATCTGTAATTGTGCCCTATGCATACATCATCTTATACATTCATTAACTAAATGCATCTATGTCTCTCTAGTCATGTGCCATACATGTGTGTACAATCATGAACATGTGTAATTATCCTCACATGGACTAGACATCAAACCCCTACTGATATGCAGACTCACACCATACAAAAATATTCATAACCAAAACCCTCAACCATGTACCAGGAAATACAACTATGTCTCAATGCTTGAACCAACAAGAAGAAACAATGAATAATTCCAACATACTAGTGATGTATTTGTGTATATCTAGCTCATACCATAAGTTCCATACAACCAAAACTCTCTCTAGGGAAAAACCTCAAACTCCCATAACCATATCTCATGGACACAACAATATCCAACTACACATAAGAATATGACATACCTTTTGAATCTATAGATAGATCTGTTGTACCTGATCACTGTAGATATTCCTGGGAGCTTGTTTTCAGGCTCTGAGAACCTGGCACCCTCAGCAACTCAAGATTTCATGGATTTCCCCACATTTATGCACCATTTTATACTTACAACCTGTGTATGTACATGCCCTTATCCATTGCAACCCGCATACACTTAAAAAACTAGGGTCTTTTTAGTATTTCTGAAACTTTCGCCATCAATCCTTTGTGCTACCTCAGACTTTCATAACTTCATGTGTATCAATGAGTACCTACAATAAACCCTACACAATAATAGATATTCAATGTGCTCAATATGTTCTAATAGGAGAGCCTTTATATCTTATTTATACTTCCATGTGGCTTCCTCAAGGGGTTACCTTATAACCAACTTAACCCAACTTCCTTCTTTTTAGGGCTAACCCACTTCTAACAACTTGTCCACTTATAACCATTTTTTCCATAAATAGTAAACTCCCCACTTCTATTTGCAACGAATTTATTTTTAATTATTTTCTTATTGCAACTTTTTAACCCATGATTAAATCCTAGTTTCACCCATTAAGACTAGTCAACTTCTTCTAGGAGTTTCTAGAATAATTTGACTTCTTTGACCTTCTAGGGGCTTCTAGATAACTCAAGAGGATTCTCCAACTTCTCAATTCCATAACTCTCTAACCGTGAGAATTTATGTGATGTTCCACATATCACCAAAAATGGCACGACATGTACTATCCATATAGAATAATCTTAGCTAGAAATATACTAATATTCATACCATTATACATCAAACAAGATTAATTCCATTAACCATATGGTTGGGGCTATCATAATTTGCTACCGTACTTTATTTAAGGGTTCACATCAATGACAACCAACCCAATATCGGGACCCCTGGGTGAGCATATAGAAGGTTCATGATTGGATTTTAACTTTTTCTAGATACAAACCTTTGGGCCTTCAGCCCCTTCTTCCCATGAAATGAGGTACAATCCCTCCTCAGGTCAATACATCCAAAAATACCAAAAGATAAGGAGACGAACAAGGGGTAAAGTGTAAAAAATGGTATGTATGATAGGGAATGGCATGATGACTTGTCAAGGAGACCTCCCGGTAATAAACTAATCCTGAAGGGTGACCACTTACTAGGGTGCAATGTCAACCACCAAAGTGAAACAGGGAAAAGAGCATAATTTCCAAGCAGACGTTTTGTAATAGAAAACAACTTTAAATGTAACATACTCAAATGCCTCAAATATTAAAGTGAGGCATACCACAATACCTTACTTGTACCTCATCGAGAAAGACTCATAGTCTCCCAAAAACAAGATCATGTGGTTGATGCCATCATCCCAAATCCAGGAAATGTGGTGGTGAAGCAGGTCTCTATCTATGCATGTGGACGTTGTCAGTCATCTATCTCTTGGTACTCCACTCCCGCAAACTGAGGGTCTTGAGACAACATCTCCTTAGTTAGCCCTGGAAATTGGGTATAACAATATCCAAAAGACATAGACCTCGTTCTCAGAGCTTATACAGATGCAGACTGGGAAGGGAGTATTGATGATAGAAAAAACACTAGTGGAGGTGCATTCTTCCTTGGAATTTGTTTAGTGTCCTAGATCCGCAAGAAACAAACTTCCATTTCCTTAGGATCATGTTGTACTCAAGTATTGTGAATAATAAATAATCTCAAGGATATTCAAGTTCCTTGTGATCAACCTATCACCATCATGTGTGAAAATACAAGTGCTATCAATATATATAAAAACCTTGTTCAACACTCTAACACTAAGCATACCCCAATCAAATATCATTTTCTCAGAGAATAGGTTCATGATTAGGTGGTTAAATTAGAATATGTTCCTTCCAAAGAGAATAATGTAGATATTTTTACTAATCCATTACCAAGAGAATACTTTGAGTCTCCTAGACAGAGGTTGGGTGTGATCTCATCTTCCTTACTTCAGTAAAGAACACAATTCACTACTTCTACAAGTGCCCCATTTGATGTTGTATCAGGTGCAAGTGATGTTTTCTTTTGTGGAGATGAACACAGTAGAAGTTTGCAATGGTTCTCGATGGTATTTTTTTTTAGGGAGGTTCTGTGTGCATACAAAGTCTGAGAGCATGTTTTAGCATACGCTTCCAGAGGTCCTTCTTCCCAAGGGGAGAATATACAGAGTCTCTCTTTTTCATTTTCTTCGAAGGGGGAGAGTAACAAAAAAAAACCAACAAACCTGAATGTTGATACAACTTGAAAGGAGGATTTTGTTTTGCACATTGAAAGGGGGAGCATCTTAGCATAAATTCCATTGATGTGGCAGTTGTGTGCATTGAAAGGGGAAGAAACTTAGCATAAAGGCCATTGATTTGGAAATCAGGATTTGTTGTGTGCAGGCCATTGATTTGGTAGTCAGGATATTTTGGTTTTCATCAATGAAAATGGGGGATTTTTTTTCACATATGTTTTCATTGATGTCCAAGTGGTCATGGACGTGGTCAGTTATAACTCAATAACAGACAAGGATGAAAATAGAAGTGTGCACAATAACATGAAGTATGTCACAAAGTATGACGCACAGATGAAGGAAGTCATGAAATGATGAAAACAAAAATGTGCAAAAGGATCAAAGGAAAAAAGGATGAATGGTGCAGAAGAAGATCAATGGCTACGAATTCATCACAGATATGATCGTTCGGTGAATACATTATTTCTAATAATAGATAAATACAGATGGATCAATAGGGGGTGACCTACGACGCAATTCAGAAGTGAAGTACAATGGAGAAAAATGCAAAGAAGTAGATTGAAACAGATTTCCCTATTCGTGATTGTGAAGTGGAGAGATGGATGTTGGTGCTGTAGTGCAACAACAGATGTGCAACAACTGCAAGGTACCTTGAGCTAGTGTGACGAACGATGTAGTAGAGTGTGATGAAATGAGGTTGGTCACTTGTTAATGGCCTAGAAGAAAATCTACATGGTGCCTTGAGATAGTGTGATGAACGATGCAGTGGACCGCGATGAAAGAAGTGGAAAATCAGTAGTCAAGTGAGTGATTCATCAGGGAAGGCTCATAGTCTAGTAGGTTGCAAGATACCAGATATATAAAATATGCAGTACAGAGACGAAATGCTAGAAATAACAGAATAACAGTAAAATATCCAGCATAATCTTCACAATACACAGAAATGATATACGAAATAGCAACAGTATATAGTATAATCTTCACAATACACGTAAATGATATACGAAATAGCAAAAATAGCACTTGGAACGTAAATAGCACTTGATTCGCATAGCAATGTTCATGTGTTCTTCGAGGGGCAACCTCCAATCAAGCAAATACCAAGCGATAATAATATCCAAGCTAGGGTTCTCATACCCTAATTCTATTTATGCCCAAAAAGAAGCATCTATAGAGGAAGATTCTTCTAGAAGCCGGAAGCTTCTATTAGGTCTTCTTACATCCGCCTTTATTCTATTTTATTGAAAGGTCTTATTAATATTGACCTTTATTACATCCTAATACATTGATCTAACTATGTGCGGTTAGGACCTTAACATGTCTCCGCCTCTTTAAAAACAAAATTGCCCTCAAGGCTTGACATGGAAACCGCTTGCACGGTAGCGGGTTCCCAAGTGGCATCCGCTGGAGTCATATCTTTCCCACTGTACTAGCACTTCCTGATGGTTCACGGGACGCGAAGCGACGCCCTCCGGGTCCAAAATCGCCTGCGTCAGCCAAATGGATCCTTCTTCGCTAACTCGAAGGTTGGTTTGAAGTTGGCACTCGGTTCCAATCACCTTCTTCGTGGAGACATGAAAATCGTGGATGTATTCCTTTCGGAATCGACCGGGTAGAGCTAACCGATATGCAACTTGTCCCACACGCGAACCGTGTAAGGGCCATAAAATTTGGGTGCTAGCTTCGATTAATCGCCTACTTTGAGGGAAGTTTTCTTATATGGTTGCGTACCGCAGAAACACCGGATCTCCTTCTACAAATTGTCGCTCCGGTTTAATCTTTGATCCGCTTTTGGTTTTCATTATGTTCTGGGCCATGACCAAGTTCTTTAAGGGTACTAAGGATATCCGCTCTGATCAGAAGTGTTTGGTCGACCGCCTCGACCTTCAAGGTACCCAGTAAGCATGAGAGAACCGACGCTGGCTTCTCGGCCCATTAATCAGCTTCAAAAGGAGCCGCGCGAGTGGCTGTATGGTATGTAGTGTTGTAACCCCATTCGGGCGAGGGTAAATCCATTTGAGCCCACTGGTGTTTTTTTCCGATGCAAAGCACCTCGATAAGTTTCCAAACACTTGCTGATCTTTAATTTCCTCGCTTGACCATCCGTCTGGGATGATGTCGGAATGAGATGCAATTGTGTGCCTTGTAGCTTGGGCTAGTTCTTGCACAAAATTGCTTGTGAAAGTTGGGTCTCGAATGTAAACAATAGATTTTGCATGCCATGAAGCTTGAAGACCTCGACCATGAAAAATTTGGGCCACCGTAGATGCAGAATGGGTGGGGGAAGAGCACAAAATGGGCATACTTGGAAATGCAATCGACCACCACCATTATCAATCGGGATTTATTTCCCGATTTGGGTAAGCCCCTAATAAAATCCATAGATATATCCTTCCAAATATCGTGGGGAATTGGAAGCGGTTGGAGGTGCCTGGAGATTTCATTGTTTTCCCCTTGTTACGTTGGCATACCTCACATTCGCCACAATTAAACCTGATGGATGTCCCGCTTCATACCATCCCAGAAAGGAACGCGAATCCCCGCCAGGCTTGTTTTGGTGAACCCTAAGTGCCTCACTGCGGGTGTAGCATGAAGCCCGGGGAGAGTACCGTGGATTTGAGCTTGATTGTTTACTTAAATACAAGCTTACCTTTTGTATCGTAAGCTCATCCTCCGCCAAGAGTACCCCCTCGGGAGCCTCGCCTTGTTCTTCAGTTGTTCAATTAGATGCGAGCTTTTGGGTCTCATGTACCATTCTGGTAATACCAGCCTAATCCGTAAAATGCATGAAGGAAAGAGAAAAAAGGGATCCTTCATCTCATATTTCCGGATGCTGCATCCGCCACTACATTGTCTCTTGCCCTTCTTGTAAATTATCCTGGCAACAGGCCAAAGAGCTTAGTGACCCATTTTTGTTGCTCCCCCTGGGTGGAGGAAATGCTGTTCCGTAAAGCATTTGAGGCTTCGATGATCCGCCTTAATTTGGAAGGCTTGCCCCAAGAGATAAGGACGCCATAATTCAACCGGGTGATGCATAATGGCCAACATTTTCTTTTCATAAATAGGTTTGCCCAGACTTCTTTCTGCTAAACAGCTTGTTTGCTCGTGAAAGGCCAAGGGTCATCTAATTTTCAGAGCAAGGACAACACCAATTTCCTTTCCTGATGCTAGCCTGTGATTCCAACACAAATGTCTTTTGTGAACCGGAGCCGTGAACCTGAAAGTGGTGCACATGGCCATCTTCAAGTTTGAAAAGCTTGATCAACAGCTGGAGTCCAAGTTAAAGAGTTATTTTTAAGGAGAGCCGCCGTGGGTGCCGCATCTTCCATAGTTCAATTTAACTTAAGGAGTAATACCTCGTGAGGCCCAAAAAATCCACTTGTGCTTTGAGAGTCTTAGTGGTGCGCCAATCTTGCATGACTTCAATTGGTCCAACCTCGAGCCATCCTGCCCCTCTAGTTGACCTAAGTATTCTACTTCTGATGCACCAAAAGCACATTTGACTGTTTCAGGAAAAAGCAGGCCGAAGCAGTAGGCCTGAGACCATCCACATGAGTCGATGGTCTCTTCCATGTCTTGCTATATATGAGGATATCACAAAGAAAACTAGGACAAAATGACTAAGAAGAGGACGAAGACATGGTTCATGAGGTTCTGAAAGGTGGAGGGGGCGCTACAAAACCCAAAGGGCATGACCAAAATTCATAATGACCTTCATGAGGCGAAGGTCGTCTTAGGAATGTCAACTCTTTCATACGGATTTGGTGATAGCCCGAAATAATCAAGTTTGGTGAAGAATTGGGCACCACTCGCCTATTATCCGTGAGGTCATCAATGACCGTAATGGGGGAATTTGTCTTTGATGGTGAGTTTATACCTAAGTCGTAACACATACAAGAACCTTCTTTCTTAAGACCATGACGACCGGAGAAGAGTAAAGGCTCATACTAGGACGGATGACTCCTCGGGCAGAAGTGGAGTTCCTCGACCATTTTTCAATTTCATTCTTCTGGCAAAAGGGATGACGATATGACGATGTTTGGGGAAGGCTCGACAAGGGAATGGAATGATCATGGACAATCAAAGGAAGGGGATCTCTTGGGAGTGGAGAAGACGCTTTGATGTTTAGACAAGATGGCTTGAGGTCTTGGGGCACGGGTGGGATCTCTGTGGCTTGAATGGTATGGAGTTGGGCTATGACAATCTGAATGAGCTTTTGAGCAATTTCTCCATAATGATGAGAACTCTGATGATTTCAGGAGAACCCGCATGATGCCTTGAAATTTATGTTTGTAATACTGGTCAAATTGCATGGTTAAGTTTTGAAAGTCCATGAGTATGGGACCCATATTCCGAGCTCATTCGGCACTAACACAATGTCACAACCTCCCATGTCAATAAAGTAAACATAAGGAGATTTGAGAGGTTGTAGTCACTCATTTGAGACGCACATTTTCACACAAATACCACATTCCCCATAGAGCCCCTAATACAAATCAAGGATTTGGAAATTCATTAACAGCATGGATAGAAGCGTTGGCTTCTACGATGCATGATGAATAAAGCTGTGGGTGCCCACTATCAACCAAGATGATGACTTTTCTAAGGTTGATATAACCGGGATTAGCTTGAGAGTTTGTGGGGCGAGAAGCCTATGAGAGCATTGAGGGAAATGATGGGGCCTTCCTCATAGAGGGTCGGAAGGAGGGTTTATTTCGTAAGTCTCGGGTGATTCGGGAATGTAGCGTCATCATCGTCTTCTTGAATATCCTCGATATGGCCATAAAGAGCTTTGTTCCTTACATTTGTGGTCCGGGAAACATTTGTCATCACAGCTATAACAAAGGCCTTTGAGCTGTCGTTCAACCATTTCATCCCAGGACAACTTTTGGATCTTTAATGGAGCGGAAGGAGTAGTGGGATTTACAGATTTAGGGCTACCGGAAAAGGAAGGCTTACTGCTTGAGAGGAAACAATTTGTTGTGCTTCTTTGGATTTTGGTGTGCCTCCACCCAAGTCGCGGGCCGGTTTCATGAGAACATGGGCCCTAATCTCCCTCCTTAAGGCCACTGATAGCACTCTCAAAGAAGGCACGTACCATGCCCTCTTCCTAAAAGCCGACTAAATGCAGCCTATGAAGTCTTCTCGGGACCGTACCGATTGCTTCAATTTGTCAAACGACCTATTGGTGTCGGTGTCAAATCGCTCATAAAGCTCAAAGTAACAAATCGGGTCCAAGCAATATATCCTTGATCGAAGCTTTTTCCATTGCCACCATTGCCGACGTTCAAGATCAAGATAGAGGACACCATAAATCAAGTTTGGCCAAGCCATCCGTAATGTTGTAGAGAGAGAAATAATAATTCCATTTGTGTGACCCAACCATAGTCCGAGCCATCAAATTTAGTTACATCCACCGCCGAAGCGATGTCCCTTTGAAAGTGATGTGGTTGAAAGGAATGGAAGAGGTTTCACCTTCAGTATTTTTAGGTACATCATCATCGAGGGATTTTGAGTTTGGTGCAAAATGCTACAACGACAGATTCAAGTTCATTTTTACTTCCAATAAGTAACCGCATCTAATTATCCGACAGATGCATTCATGGAGGCATCAATGGAGGAAATAGTAGCGTTGAGTTGTTGCACTTCGCTAGTCTCAAGTAAACCATGTTGCGGTGGTGTTGAAGTGAGATTCTAGTTCTTGAAGTTACTTCTGCAGGGGCCAAGTGATGACGGCGAACCGGAAAAGGGTGCTGGGCTGTGGGTCGAAATGTTGGCGTAAAAATGATATGGGGAAAGTGGATGAGGGCTTAAGAGATGAATCTAACGTGGATAGGTCTCAAATAATGGTCAAAATGGGTGAACTCAAAAGGGTGCGGGCTGGGTCAAAATTTTTTGCGTAAAAATGATATGGAGGAAAGTGATGAGGGCTAAGAGATCTAATCTAATGGAATAGGTCTCGGGGCCAATGGTCAAAAATTTCTATAATTTTTTTTTTTTTTTTTTTTATACCGCTGGTTATGCCTTGGTCTCAAAATGCCGCAGTCAAACTTCAAATTCCGAACTGTGAGTATTCCACCGAAAGCAACCCGAATACGTGATGCGGTTAATAGATCTAGTTGGCTTAATTTGTTTATGTTGTCGCTTATGTTCCCCAAGGGTTAGGTATTCCAGGTTTCTATAGACAAGGGTTTACCCCTCAGGCTATAGCTCGAGCATAATGCGGCGGGTCCAACAAGAGTACTCGGCCCAATATCTCGTGGCACTAACTAAGGAGGGATAGACCGTAACCTTAGCCGCATTTCACCCTCGCATCGCCCAGTACTAGAGAGTATCTCCCGGTGCGTTGTTCTGACACTAGCAGTCCGACGGCCGACAGGTTTATCTACGCAGGGCTTCGTGAAATCTAGGCCGGTCCAGACACTGTGTAAGCCGCCCTGAGCGCGCTTACCACTGGTTAAGTACCACCAGTCTTTCACAAGGGTGGCCAACAAACGCAAGGCTTTAAGAACCACTTGTATTTCATGTGGGTATGAATCCCTCAACCGCTGGTTTAAGCATGTAACGACAGATCTCTGTATTTTTAAGACTTAATAATGCCTCCTCCACCCGGAAAAAAAAAAATACCCACAATTTCTCGCCAAGGAAAGTGCTCGATACCACTTGCAAGATAGATATATAAAATATGCAAGACAGAAACGAAATGCTAGAAAAAATGTAATAACAAAGAAAGATATCCAAAGATAATCTTCACAATACACAAAAAATGATATAACAATAGCAAAGAAATAGCACTTTGAACAGTAAATAGCACTTGATCTCGGGGAGCAGTAATGTTCACAGGCTCCTTCGAGGGGGCAACCTCCAATCGAAAGCAGCCTACATAATAATATCCAAGCTAGGGTTCTCATACCCGAATTTATTTATACTAAAAAAGAACAGAGGAAGATCCTTCTAGTTTTAAGCTTCTATTAGGTTGATTAGGTCTTCTTACATCCGCCTTATTCTATTTTATTGAAAGGTCTTATTAATATTGACCTTTATTACATCCTAATACATTGATCTACCTATGTGCGGGTTAGGACCTTAACATAGGTTGATTGGGTGAGCACACTACAGGAAAAGTGCGACAAGTTGAAGACTTTGAATTGAATGTTGTGGTCCTATTATATATACACATTGAGTGCTCTGTAAAACATAATGTAAATGTTTTCATTAATTTTGATGAGATGAAAGATTTAGTCCATTTGATCTAGTCAAAGAATGTCTAGTCGTAACTGAACAAGAAACATTCTTAATTTGGACAGAATTATGTCCACATATAACTAAATGGACTTTGATGTGGTCAAGATATGTCCACAATACAATTGTTATGCATCCACATACTTAATTTAGATAGAAGTGTGTCCAAATATAACAAACTGGACTTTGATATGGTCAATATATGTCCATAATATAATTATCATGCATCCAAATACAATTAGATGAAATCAAGAAAAGATATTATAAATCGGGATGTGCACAGATCAAGTAGAGTGTTGATAGGTAGAGAGGAAAAATACCTTATAACTTTGAGAAATATTTAATTGTGCAAGAAATATTTTTTTAAAGAAGAATATAGGGAGGCAGGGTGTCACATGGGACAGGATTGGTGTCCTCACACTATAGGCTAGTTCCTAAGAGGATTGGTGTCCTCATCATTTGTAATAGATTGGTGCCTAAGATGATTGGTGTCCTCATCATTTGTAATAGATTGGTGCCTAAGATGATTGGTGTCCTCATCATTTGTAATAGGTTGGTGCCTAAGAGGATTGTTGTCCTCATTATTTGTGACAGGTGGGTGCCTATCGATCTAAAAGATTATAAATTGTAAGTTGGTGCTAGTATAAGAAAATAAAGAGAGATATTATGTGGTTCTCTCTCGCATTCGGTTTCCACATAAACTTTTTGGTGTATTGTGTTTTCTTTGTTGTTTTGATTTCTGCATCCATTGATGATTAAGTAAGCACTTCAAATTAATATTAAAGCTTTAAAGAAATGAAAATTGAGGAAATTGATACAATATTGATTCACCCCCACCCCTCTCAGTATTATTGTGAATCTCAACAATTCCACCACACCTGTGGCATGTCCCATCTAAGAAATATTTTTTATAAAATGTACAACATGATGGGCTTGTACACAAGATGTTGTGAATAACGTTTATAGATGATGACAACAATAATATAACTAAGTACTCCTACACAAGGGTATTATGAAATACATGAAATATATATATGCGTGTCATAATAATAACCATACTCAATGTGATATCTATAATAACATGCATTATGAATTGTGTTTATTCAAACATACCAAGGCTTTTATTTATGGAAAGATCTTTGGCCCAAGATAAGTGCACTATGTACTTTCCTGAATTTCTTGTACTATTATTTTTTTGTAACGTCAAGAAAGTTTTTAATATGGAGTTCATGGTCCCTATATCCCCTTCTCAATTTTAGTACATATTTTTGGTTGGAATAAGGCCTAGTGTTCTCATGCTAGAAATCTTGTACCAGTCTCTTATTTGCTCCAATTAACTTCATGTCAAAATGAAGTAGCCTACTAGTGAAGGCCTACAAATTTGTTGGGGCACCTGCGTCGAGGCTATCTTGTCTATTAAAATACTTTCTAAGCATTTTGATATTGCATTTCATGAGATGAGAAGTTTGTTGGATAAAACGATGTTTTCTTGTGATCTTGCTAACAATTGATTGTGACAAGACATGTCGGGCTCCATTACAGTAATTAGAACAATATTTCTCACCAATTTTTTGAAAAGAATCCATAAGGTTTCTAACAATATGATGACTTGTTTCTAATGTTTTGACTATTTTAATGCCTAAAATTATCTTAACAACAATCAAACTTCTAGATTTTAACAAAGTCAAAAATAATTGATTTTAGTAGCATCATATTTTGGTTCAAAAATTTCTTTAATGATTTTATAAGAATGATAACAAATAGTATGGTTAGATAACTTACCTTCAATTAATGCTAGACCAATTTCATCCACCTGAATTCATTTAGGAGTTCTTCTCCGCACACTTCTCATTGTGCTCAATATAGGTAGGGATGATGAACCCATATTCTGGCACTCTTGACCTCCATGTTGTGGAGTTAACAACATTGTAGTTCTTCCCCTTGAATCATTGGTGGATCAATTCTAGGAGGAGAGTGGACATGCCCATGACTATTTTTTGGAATTTCTAACTGTCCAACAAGAGGTTGCTCCACATGAACTTCTTCACCAGAAGGTTGTGCACTAGTTTCCTCTCTAATTTCATCCATTGTATAATCATCTCCAAGCAAATCCTTCATCATTTGATCATCCACAAAAAATTGTCTTGATGAGATAGTGATTGGAGGTACAATAGAATTATAAACTAGATTGGTTTCTACTAAAATCCCGCACTTTGCTTGTGGTGATGGAGGAGAAACAACAACAACATCTATTCTGCAAGAAATTGTATTTCCCTCTTCTGAAATCATATGTTTTGATGTTCATACCTTGTCTTTTCTCTTTCTTCATTTACCTTTTCAATGGGTTTTTAGTTCCTTGAGTACTTGCTACCTCGATTCCATAGGTTCCCCATGTTTAAAGAGAAAAATTGTCTTCCAAGCACACCACAAAAAAATTATATTGGTATTACACAAGAAGAAACAACTAAGAATTCCAATTCCAATTGGACAATTTTGTATTGGTATTACACAAGACACAAGTAACAATTCCAATTCCAATTAGACAAATTTTTCTTGGTATTACACAAGAACATACAAATAACAATTCCAATTGGACAAATTTGTCTTTGTATTACACAAGAAGACACAACTAACAATTCAAATTGGACAAATTTGTCTTGGTATTACACAAGAAGACACAACTAACAATTCCAATTCCAATTGGACAAATTTGTCTTGGTATTACACTAGAAGACACAACTGACAATTCCAATTAGGCAAATTTGTCTTGGTATTGCACAAGAAGACACAACTAAAAATTCCAATTCGAATTGGAAAAAATTGTCTTAGTATTACACAAGAAGACACAACTAACAATTCTAATTGGACAAATTTTTCTTCCAATTCTTCCCACAATTGTCTTCCAATAGCACAAAATTGTCTATGATTTAAACAACAAGACAAAAAGAACAAGAACTTGTTTTTTCTTGTTATTTTTGTGTGTAGATGTCAAGTTGTTTGAGTGTGCTTGGAACATGAAAATTCCTAGAAAGAACATGCACACATGCCAAGCACATTAGGACAACTAGGACCAAACATATTTATGAATAAATATGTATAGGGGTTTGGGGACAACTAGGACCTAAGGGCTTAAGATTGAAAGTGTTTTGAAGCATAGAGAAATGGTTAGAGCACCAAGATGGAGGTACAAGGGTATTGGGGCCTTCGACAATAGGTATATGTCTCTAGTGCACTTGTGGATTTGATGTGTAGGGTGTTAAGGGTTGAGTATAGTTTATGCACGAGATTAGATGGAATTGGGGGTGTCTAGGTCAAGCTCTAAGTCATGGTATAGGTATAGGTCATGGTCTAGGTCTAGGTCATGGTCTAGGTCAAGATCTCGGTCATGGTCTAGATCTAGTTCATGTTCTAGATCATGTTCATGTTCATGGTCATGCTATAGGTCTAGGTCATGGTCTAGCTCTAGTTCTAGGTCTACAACATGGTCTAGGTCATGGTCTAGGTCTAGCTATATGTCTATGTCATGGTGTAGTTCATGGTCATCGTGTAGGTTTAGGTCATTGTCTACGTCATGGTATATGGTATAGGTCATGGTCTACGGTTTAGGTATAGGTCTTTCCATGCCTTGCCATGTCTAGTTCTAGGTCTAGGTCTTCACATGTCTAGGTCAAGGAAATTTCTTACCTTGTGATGTACCAAACGTGATATAGTGTCTGAGAGTCTAAGAGGGAGAGAGGAACACATAGAAGGGGGATATAGAGATATTTTATGATAGTGTGAGAGGAAAATAGAGGAAGAGAGAGAGGAGGAGTGGAGAGAGAGGAAGACAAGGAATGTGAGAGGGGGAGAGAGGAAGATAAAGAGAGTGAGGGAGACTGAGGGAGAGGGAGACAAAGAGGGAGAAGAGAGAGAAAGTGAGAGGTAAAGAGAGAAATGGGTGAAGAGTGAGAAATAGAGAAGGATGGGGATGCAAAGTGAGGGGGGGAGAGAGTTAGATATAGGAGAGAGAGAGGAGGAGTGGAGAGAGAGGAAGACAAGGAATGTGAGAGGGGGAGAGAGGAAGATAAAGAGAGTGAGGGAGACTGAGGGAGAGGGAGACAAAGAGGGAGAAGAGAGAGAAAGTGAGAGGTAAAGAGAGAAATGGGNGTGTGAGAGGGGGAGAGAGGAAGACAAAGAGAGTGTGTGAGAGGAGGAGAGAGGAAAACAAAGAGATTTTGTGAGAGTGAGGGAGACGGAGACAGAGAGGGATAGTAGAGAGAGAGAGTGAGAGATAAAGAGAGAAAGGGGGTAGCATGGGAGATAGAGAAGGAGGGGGATACAAAGTGTGTGTTTGTGAAATTGTGAGAGGGGGAGAGAGGAAGACAAAGTCTAAGGTACCATATGTAATATAATATGCAGAAACAAGAATATTCAACAAATATCAATGGAACAACAAAATATGAGAAGAGAAACACCAGAAATAATACCTTTATTCAAGGAAAGAAATGTTCAATTTCCTCTTCGAGAGGGAAACCTCCAGCAAAGAAGAGCTCTATTACAATGATTCTCGATACATACTTTATCATGCCTCCTACTCTTATTTATACTAATTCTATCTTCTAAATACATTCTAGAGGAAGATCGTTCTAGAGGCAGAAGCTTCTATTAGGTATTGTTCCAATGAATTGTTCACATTTATTAAATAGGCCTTATTAACTAATGTCAGCCTTTATTACATGGAAAATATATTTAGGCATTATTAACCAATGTTGGCCTTTATTATATAGAAAATATATTATTCTATCTACGTGAGGGGTTAGGTCCCTAACATGCCCTCCCCTTGAAAAATATTATTTTCCTTAAGACTTAAGATGAGGAAACTACTATAGAATGGTAGTTGATTCCTAGGTAGAATATTCTGGTGGAGTATCCTTCTAGAGGAACAAAACTTCCTTGATGGTGTGCTGACGGAGAAGATGCTCTCTTTGGTCCAATACAACTTATGGCTACAACCAAATGGAACCTTCTTCATCCAACTCCGGTAGGTTGGTCTAGGTGTGGAATTTGGTGCCAATAACTTTCTTCAGGCATGAGACATGAAAAAAATATGTAGCTTGAAGTGACTCAGAAAATATAATTGATAGGCCACTAGCCCCATGCGTTTGATAATAGTATAAGGAACATAAAATTTTGGTGCAAATTTCTAACACTGTTGGGATTTGAGTGAAGTCTTCTTATATAGTTGGAGGAGGAGAAACACATGATCCCCTTCATCAAATTGATGTTCAGAATGACCTCGATATGCTTGTTCCTTCATCCGATTTTGAACCATTACCAAATTTTATTTGAGTGTAAGGAGAATGTTCATGCATACGATAAGATTATGACCAACTTCTTGAAATTTGGAGACATCCGACATGTATGGGAGAATCGATGGTGGATTTTTCCCATAGACTACTTCA
This sequence comes from Picea sitchensis, assembly GCA_010110895.2. Taxonomy (NCBI): domain Eukaryota; kingdom Viridiplantae; phylum Streptophyta; class Pinopsida; order Pinales; family Pinaceae; genus Picea; species Picea sitchensis. Next base: position 18,773 of record SNQJ01S0152875.1, on the reverse strand, counting down.
AAAGGAGTCATGTGAGTGGTAGTATGATAAGAGGTGTTGTACCACCATTTAGATAGGTGTAACCACTAAACCCACTGATGTTTCCTATCATACGCAAAACACCTCAAATATGTTTCCAAACACTTATTGATTGCTTCTGTTTGGCCATCAGTCTAGGGATGATAATTTGTGTTGAGATGCAATTGAGTTCCCTCTATCTTGAATAGTTCTTGCCAAAAATTGTTGGTAAAAGTGGGATCACGGTCAGAAACAATAGAATGAGGCATTCCATGGAGTTTGAATATATTATGCATAAACGTTTGATCCATTGTGGATGTTTTGAATGGGTGTTTGTTAAGCCCTAAATAGTGGCTCATTACCCCTTAATTTTGGCATATTATATTAGTAATGTTATTTTATTTATGTCAGATTTAGTCCATTAGTTGTAATTATACCTCCTAGTCTCCTATATATACCAAGGAGACATTGTCATTTTGAATCATCGTGTAATTGTACATTTATGTGGGCATTGAGTACTTGAAGAGGCTTATTATCTAAGTTTCTCTCTTTTTCAAGGCGTTGAGTACTTATTATGAGGTTTTTCTATGCTATATTGATATTTGGTTCTTAACATATGGTATCAGAGGTCAAGGTCTTGGGGTTTCACTGCTACAACTGAGACACCTTGGAATTTTCACTATAACATGTTTTCTACAACGTTTCAGAAGGAGTGACTTGGAGGATATTTAGTATATGGATCAAGGTATGTTGGGTTAAAATTTCATCTCCCGAGGCCTTATAATTTCGGAGATACAGCCTATGCAAGATAGGGTTCTGGAATCATCATGAACTGAGACATTACGAAATTTTCTCTATAAAACATTTTCTGTAAGGTTTCAAACCTTGAAATCCGAAGGATATTCACATAAATTAGTAAGGTATCTGTGGTAAAAATTTCAGCTTCTGGGTCATCTTAAATGTGTAGATACACCCTATGGAAGATAGGGTATCTGACTAGTCTCAAGAAGGTGTTCCAGGTAAAACAATCATAACTTCTTCCTAGAGTATCCAAATTGAGTGAGATCAGTTTCATTGGATAGTGGACAGTCTGCATTATTTATGATATGAGTTTCAGAATTTAATATCATTTATTTTGTGCGGGACACGCTATACAAATGAGATCTCCTAGAAAGGCCAAAAATCAACAAGTTGTGGGGAAAGTTACCATAAATTCCACTTGGCACATCCAATTTTGATCATAACTGTGGAATTGTAGAGAAGAAATATCAAAGAACTACAAAAAATAAAGTTTCATACCCAGAAGAGCCAAAACTATGGAGATACAGCAGAAGAAAGATTGTCTAGCAGAACCACCTCAAAATCAAGGTTCAAAAGTGATACTTGGCCAACATGCCACCCAAAAAGGGAACTTCTACACCAAATAATCCCCTGGAAAATCCTAATTGGACTCTTGATGAAGGTGAAGAAATGCGTAGGGACATAAATGATTTACAAAAGAAGACAGTAACAAAAGATGAACTACAAGAGATGGAAGGTAAGTTGGAGGCAATAAATACTAAAATGAATGGTTTAAAAGAGGAGATCATGGAAGGATTGAAAAAAATCGTAATAGAGAGGACACCTGAAAGTGAAAATGTATCCCATGAAATTCATGATGAGGACACAAGGAAGGTGAATCAAGAATGGAGAAACTCTAACTTTGGGTTGAAGACCAACCATGTTCCTAAGATCGATATGTGGAAGTTTGATGGAAAGGACCCTATCACATGGATACTTCAGATGGAGAAATTATTTGATCTACATAATGTTCCACATACACAAAAGGTACGAACTGCTTCTTTATATTTAGAACCCAATCAATTTGTAAGGTATAGATTGTTTTTTTATGGTAAATCACTCATCACTTGGACAATTTTCATGGAAGAAATGATAGCACACTATGAGGATACAAGGAGCAATACCTTCTTTAGCTAATTGATAAATCTCAAGCAAAAGGGTTCAGTTACATAGCACATTGAGAACTTCCAAAGATTGAATATAAAGGTAACAGATATTCCATATGAGCACTTGATTGATGTATTCATAGGAACTTTAAGAGTAACATTCAACATGAGGTTCGCCTTTGGGAACCCAAATCATTGGAGAATGCATTTAGGGTGGCAAGAAATGTTGAAAGTAAAAATATGGCTATGGCTACTAGAAGGACCAATCCTAAC